>JAMKCH010026020.1:0-75149 GCA_023653785.1 Ophioderma brevispina
TAATCAATTGCGCAAGATGAGTTTTAAAGTTATTTTTGTTCAATATACTCCTCAGCTTGAGTAATTCACAAATATCATGTGACTGTTTCCAAAAGTAGAAAATATCCCATTTAGCCAGTGAAGGAGCAAGGCATTTATATGCATTTAATGTGCTTAAATGTTATGGCCTAGGATAGAAATTTATTTTAATCATGTATTATATCATTGGAATTTGGAAATATACATTTTTAACTTGCCACTCATTAACCACAGTATGCAATGGTGTGGTTTCAAAAATGGCAGTGGTTGTGGTGGATCCTATTTGGCATATTATATTGTATCATTTGTATTTCAAAAATCAAATGCTGCATTTGGTGGTTCTTCTATATTTTGCAATTTTACTGACTCAAAAACATTAAATGCTCTTTGTATGTAAAACTAGTCATTTCCAATCATGCAGAGCCAAAAACCGGTTCAATGGTCATTTTGTGACCCCCGTGTCAGATCTGACATATCTGACACGGCCTATTCGGACTTTATAATTCCGTTTAGCGCTGTTTATTGGAGCTAATTGGGAATTTATCCCGTTTAGAATTTAGACATGGACGGTACGTGGTATCGCATACATAATCTATCAGGTGGTCGTTATGTTATGATCAGCTATGATCGTTTTGAAATAGGCCTATTTTGTGCCCATTTTTTTACTCACAAAGGCGATAAACAACACGAACCAATCTATGTGAATAGTGGCATGATTTTACATAGCTAACAAACCTCCCATTCAAAGTGTGTAGTTGTCACTCTCTCAATTTTGGGCGACAATAATTGGGAGTCAATGGAAGACTAATTAAGCCAGTATGGCCAATGTATGTGTGTAAGTGTGTGTGGGGGGGGGTAGGACATGCCATCCTAACAGCATCAAATATCCGGCGCGCCCCGAGAGCTAGTCTATTTCAAAGCGCGTATCGGACTAAGACAGACCTGGATGAACACTCGACTAAAGGTCGAGCCCAGGTAAGTCAATAATTTCATGAACGCGGGAGTTCCTAATTGGGGCCCGAAAACAACACGAATCATTAGAAACGGATTGCCATATAGTTGGAATCACTGATAGCTATTTTTAGTAATCGGGCCACAACCACTCCTCCTGTCTGCGGTTTACCTCGGAGTGCATGACAGCTGCTTGTAAGCTATTCGTAATAGGGTGCGACAGAGTAAAAAAAAAATAGACTTCCGTTTTACCTCGAAAAGCTTCGAAACATCATACCTTTGTACTCTGCCGGCAGAACAAATTGTACGGCAATTACTGTTTGGCTAGCAACATCAGGCTAGCTTCACCTGGTATCCATAATTTTGCCTCGCACCTAGAACCCTTGCCTACCGGCTGACCATGCTGACCTTGCATGCACTTGAGGTATGTTACACATTTTCAGTGTATAAATAGGCATGTCAATACGCCACTGCCACCCCTGAAAAATCACGCACGCAGCACACGTCACACACGCTGCCAAGCACAGCACACCGTCAAACACAACTTTTTTGAAAAATTGTATTAAAAAAACGGTTATTATGATATTTTCAAAATCTGATTCAGATCCATGTTTAGAAGGCCTATTACTACTACCTGCCAAATTTCGTTACGATACAAGCAGTAAAACTGTCCCAAACAGCAAGAGTAATATTGTACAAAAGTCTCATTTTGCCATTCTCCGCGGAACTGACTGATTAGAAATTCACCGTGGCACTGACTGATTTTGGCTATTTTCGGCTGTGCTCGGGTTCAGGGCTTTCCCGGGGTGACACGTGGTCCCTACATGCCCAGAATATTTGGTATTCCATTCATAAAACTGACGTCACGAGACCAGGGTACCAACGAGTTCCAAATTGATTGCTTTACTCATGTGTAAATCCACGGCGAAAGATGGGTCCCAAAAACTGCCGTATTTTTCCACTTTTGCGGCATCCGGCATGAAAATCGTTTGATATAGTAGTCAATCTATCCTTCAACAATATTTCTACCAAACAGCAAGTCGAAATTCGAACGAGATCACCCCGCACCGGCCATTATATTTTGCGCTCGTACGAGTAGCAACTTGACTTCCGGGTTTACGACGCCATTTTTAAAATCTCATCCAGCGTAACTTCACCACACGCTCAGATCAGCTGACGATATGGATGATACGCGCTGTAAATTGTGGTCATCCAACCAAATAACAAAGTTTGTTATGCCAACTCTGAACTTCCAGGTAAATATCTTTATAAGTTACGAATAATAACTATGAGCGGTGAAAAAGGCAGAAATAAACTTGGCAGAAGATGGAGAACTGCGGATCATCAATGAAACTGCGGTATCATTCATTGATGAAGTAGAGGATTCTGATGCTCCGGCTTCAGACTGTGATCTTTAAGTATTAATACTTAAATACTGACTTTCCTCCTCTTCATTGGGGATCTTCAATAGTGAATTTCATGCCAAATCTTTAGAGGACCTTTTGTCCTTTTGTCAAATATTGCTAAAAAAGGGTGAAATTTCGTATTATTCGTTGCCTTTTTTTAAAGATAATTTTTAACCTGCCATGGCACCCACTTAAGGGTAAATGCAATTATTTGGTTGCCATGGCAACCTTTTTAATGAATGTTTTGACTTTGAATTTTATTTCATCCAAGTCACAATTGCCCAAACATATTATGTTGCAAATATGAAGTCCGTATTACATTGTATGGACTGGGTACAAAGTGCCAATATTGCTAAAAATGGGTAAATTGGTCATTTTTCGTATATTTGGTTGCCATGGCAACCTTTTTAATGAATGTTTTGACTTTGAATTTTATTTCATCCAAGTCACAATTGCCCAAACATATTATGTTTATATGTTACAAATATGACGTCTGTAGCACATTGTATGGATGTAGGGTAGTCCGGTACAAAGCATCAAATATTGATAAAAATGGGCTAAATTGGTCATTTTTCGGTATATTTGGTTGCCATGGCAACCTTTTCAATGAATGTTTTGACTTTGAATTTTATTCATCCAAGTCACAATTGCCCAAACATATTATGTTACAAATATGACGTCTGTAGCACATTGTATGGATGTAGGGTAGTCCGGTACAAAGCATCAAATATTGATAAAAATGGGCTAAATTGGTCATTTTTCGGTATATTTGGTTGCCATGGCAACCTTTTTAATGAATGATTTGACTTTGAATTTTATTTCATCCAAGTCACAATTGCCCAAACACATTATGTTGCAATTGTATGGATGTAGGGTACAAAGCATCAAATATTGCTAAAATGGGCTAAATTGGCCATTTTTCGGTATATTTGGTTGCCATGGCAACCTTTTTAATGAAACGAAACTGTTTTGACTTTGAATTTTATTTCATCCAAGTTACAATTGCCCAAACATATTATGTTGCAAATATGAAGTCTGTAGCATAAAGAAGAATAATTTCAGGAAAAGGCCGAAAATAAAAATAATCAAAAATCTGTAACTCTTGAACGCTTTATCCGATATTCATAATTTTTTTTTTAATTTTTTAAATTTTTTTTTGCTGCATAGATCTAAATAAAACCCAGTCAAATTCATGCAGATAAAAATTATGGCATGATATGCCTAGTATAAAGGAACATGGAAACGTCTTGAACTTTGCAGATGCAGGCTGGCGCGTACACGCAATTTTCCTGGAATTCTCGATTAGGAACTGCCGCGCGAATGATATTTACTTAGTCTCCTTTTGTGCTCTGTTCAAACAATAAATGGGACCCGTCTTTTTCTGTGTTTAGATTAAAGTTTACGTCGTTGAAGAGACTAACATTAATAGTTATCGCCCATCCCTTACCTGAATTTATTACGGGTAGTCCTGATTAGGCTGTGTTAGATCTGATATGTCAAATATGTCAGATCTGACATGGGGGTCACAAAATGACCAAACCGCAAAAACAGCATGAAAATTGCCGGGAAAATTGGATATTCTAAATTTTCTGTTGAAAAATTGATTTTCCCTTATATTCTATACTGTCTATATATGGAAATTGATGGCTTTGCTTACATGCAAACTTTGACATCATTCGGATGTTAGTCATGTTGGTACTCATTTTGGTATCATTGGAAAGAGGAGGACCATAGCTATATATTGGTACCAAATTCAAGTGTCTGTGATATTCATGCATCATACTATGTGTTAGTACTTCTCTCCCAAAGGGCCTAGGGAGGGGCTAGGAAGTACCGAACAGTACAAAGTAGTACAAAATACTTTGACCTGACTTGACCTGAGATGAGAAGGAAAAAAGAGAGAGCATTCTCAGTGCAGTAGTATTTTGTAGTATTTGGTACTGTAAGCAAAACATAGTCTAGGGGTTAGGGATAATAAGATTTTAAGATTAAGAGCATAGTATTCCCCAGATAACACCAACTTATAAAGCTAAAGAGTCTACACTTTAGTAGAAAGCAGATAAACATTCAAAATAAAAATTTGAAGTTCTCTTTTCAGCTCATAAATAGTTTTCACCAAAGAAAAGCAAGCAAGCCATTCCTTTATGTGTTACTTTGGTGGACCCAGAGGGTTCCAAGTTCTAAAATATCATGATTTTGTGTATAATCACTGTCCTGTTATTTGTCATGGATTGAATACCTAGTTACCACCTGGGCTTATAATACCCTTATGTTCCTGTACTTTCTTTGAACTGGGGAGGGAGCTTATAACAAAAGCGTGGGCTTATTCTTGAGTGGTTGTAGTACATGCAGCTGTGTTCAAGGAATTACGACCAACCGGGACTATAAATTTTAACAGCATCAGTATGCAATGTATTTATATCCCAGTGACTCTACACTGATCCCTGTTGAATAATCCTAACATAACTCAACATTTTGATAGAGCCAATATAGAATTTTTATTGTACTCATGTTAAATGGTTAACAAGAAAAAAAAATCAAACATGAAATCATGTGACACATGGTACACACTATCATGTGATGCTTCATGTCTGTCATAACATGCACATGCATGAAACAGCCAGGAAGTATTGTGTAAGTGAGTTGATAGGTTCATCTTAACCTTGAGAATGTTGTCAAAATAGAACATATTTCAATAATATGGTTACCGGTAATAATAATATGTTAACTGGCAGTTGGGATTACTAGGAGAAATTTGCAATATTTTTTTTATTTCTTCTGCAAGATATAAGATAAGATGTCCCTCCTAGAGTTTGACCAAGAAAAAAAATCCAAGTTGTAGAGATCTTTTTCATGAACTGATCCTATTCAAGGCAGTTTCAATCAGAAAAAGTATAAAATGGTTAAAGTGGAGTACATCAAAATTTAAAGAAATATTGGTATTTTAAACCTCACTCTAATACAAGGGAGGGCCTTAAAGGTGTCAGACTTTCACACCATATAAGAGCCATTTTGCTTAATTTTTGCTCTGTTTCCTAAAATTATAAACCTATGCCATATTCCTAGAAAGTAGTATGTCCTATAGTCAAGGACAGAATTAAGAGACCAATTGTGCGTATGTCAAGGTTTGTCAATCAGCGAGATGCAAACTTTGATTGGTTTAAATGTGTAGTATGGGCGGGGCATGTTCGAACAAAATATGATTTTAAAATTTGTGTCGGGTTTTCGACTCATAATGTGTCAATAAAATGTGTCCTCTACTAGACAGGTACTGATCAGGTACTCAATTTCCGATTTGTAATTGATTAAAAATGTTCAGAATCTCACTCTCCCCAGTTCATTTGCAATTGGGCAAATGAACCATGAAAACACCCTGTTGTTTGGAGGGGACTTTAACCCTTTGATTCTATGTACACAGAGTCATACCTGTATGTGTTTGTAAAAATCTGTATTGCAAAAGGTAGGGAAACCCTTGACTTAAATGTCCCATGCTGTTGCAGTCATATTTATCTCTTGGGCATCATAGGAGATCAATATAATAGGCTATTAAACATCTTTTAACAAGTACAATTATTGCACTGAAAGTTTGACTTAAAGGTGCATTTTGTGATTCCAGAACCTTCTGTTTTATTCAATGTTCACTAGATATCATTGAGAAAAGCTTATTCACAAAAAATGAGTTAATTCCGATCTTGTGGTTTTGTGTTATGAGCAATTGCTTGTTTCCCACGGCCCCATAGGCCATCTAGCAGTAATTTCAGTCCGTTTACGGACACAAAATACAAAATTGCGAATTTCTTACAGATACTACCGAATTTGCACATAAGATTAGGTACACATGGACTACTTAGGCTAACGGTTCAGATGATATCAAAAATTCAACTTTTTTAAGTAAGTCGGGGGACGAGGCTGTGGATCACGAAATGCCCCTTTAAGATCAGATTTAAAAGTTTGACTTAAGATCAGCTGGGAAAAAAAGGAGAAAATTAAAATAAAAATCTTTCTAACTGGTGATCAATTTGCGCTTGTTTTCCTTTCATCGCTTCACATCAGTTTGATGAACTGCGATTTGACATCAGTATCAATGACAGTATCTGGTACCTGCGGGCCAAGACACCAACAGACAGACAACGATGGATAGAGGCACTAGAACAACAAAGGTCTCAGGGAGAGAATGGGGGATTACAGAGACAGGGGTCTATGCTCTCACTTCACTCAGGCACAAGCTTAGCTTCAACATCGTCTTTCAAGGTAAGATGATATGCAAGGAAGGCAGGATAAAAAGGGTGCGAGGAAACACGCTAGGGATGTCTCTGCTTGATAAGTTAACATTCTAATTATTCCTCCCTAAATGTATGGTTTAAAATGGGGCATATCAGTGGGATAATCATTGACAGGGCATGCTGTTGTCATGGTATTCTACAAGGTAAGATGCATATTAAGAAATTTAGTAGGCAACTTACTTTAAAAGGGGTCAGGAACTTCCCAAACAACATCCCCCCGCATCCTTAATTTTTTGACAGGATGGTGTAATTTTGGAACAAAGAATAGTGTATTTATGTTTTAGATAGGTATGTTTAGATCTGTTAAAGAGCATTCTCTTCATAACTTTGCGGTTTCTTTCTCAAGAAAGATGATCAACACGTCATGTTACTACAATTTTTCCCCCTAATTACCCAGTGTGGTAATTAAATAAATTTAAAAAAAATATCCTTGAATAAGGTGATAAGGATGGGTAAAGACCGCAAAATCCAACATTCCTGCATTCATTGCAGCCCACCCATATTCTTTGAATATAATGATTGTGAAAGCCAGAAAACTTAAAGGTCAAGAATCAGGAATTTTTCTGATTTTTTTATAAATTTATAAATTTAGAAGAAAAAAAACAAGCCATATAGTATTTGTAATCAAGAAATAGACCCATCCTAGTATGAAACCAATCTCTTAAGAGTACATTATTAACCTGCTTCCGAGCTTATTTAACACATAATTAAGTTTTTAATCATGCTAAAAGTCTTACCCTTTGACATTTGAGCATCTTATCACATAGAGTGTCCCAACATGTAAAGTATCGGATCCACTCAAACCATCTCGGCAATTATGAAAATTGAATTCTCATCAATGCTATGTCTCAGAAGAAAAAAGGGGGAAGTGAAGGCACTCTTTAGTTTTGTTATTTTAGTTGAAAAGGGCTATGCAAAATTCATGATTTAATTTCTTTTTTTTTAAATTGAATTTTGGGGCCAACTTTTTTCCCTAACAACATAAACATAGTGGTATTTTGTGGTAAATGGGGTTCCTGTAGCACACTTCCTATATGTTCACATAGAAACCATGAAATTAGTTTGTGATATTTTGTGGTAATTGGTGGTTTGTCAGTCCAATGACTGGTATTTTGTAGTATTTAGGAGTTCCTTATGAATTTAGGAGTGGAGTGTTAGGGTAAAAACCCCAAAACTAAAAAATGCACTAAAATGTAAAGTTTAAAAGCTCCATCTTCTGAGACAAACTTCTTCAGGGGCTGATTGAAAATATTACAGTACTTTCCTGTGATCAAGTATGACCTAATCTGACCCATACGAACAATGTCAGCAATTGTGCAATTGAGATACTTGTGACAATAAGATGATTCAAATGATAGACACATTAGAAATGTATCCTTTAAAAAACATAATTTTGCAATAGAATGGGAATTTCAACATTTGAAAGCTTAGATTCTGTTCAACATAAAAATTATAACAATGCAATTTTTTAAAATTGCCGACAATGATTTGACGGATCAAAAGTATTTTAACATGGCCAGAACCTGTTCTCGTACAAATTGATACGAGCCTGAATCTAAAAATAATGGCTGGCATCTGAACAACTTATTTCATTACTGTTAATAGAACATTGACTAAAAGCAAGCCAGGCAATCTATTGAATGGGCGAAGAGAGCACGTAGCTGCGAGTGCTGAATTTGACGGCAAAATGTCTGTGGTTATTATTTGATTAGTTTGACGAGATCCCATCATCATGATAAATTTAAATGTTATGCTGAGTTCAAGTGCATTAGAAGTATAAAATATTTGGATTTAATGTTCTAAATCAGTCAATCCCACAATGCACCAGTTTTAGGAAATTTCACTTCAATAAGGTCATGTGATCCAACAAATCCTATTCTTAACACATATAAACCCCGACTTTTACACTCATTTTAGCCCACAAGGTGCTAGTACTTAGGGATAAAAAGTGTTCAAGAAGTTTAAGAACCACAAAACATTTCATGATCATGCCAAATTCCCTAAGTACTGAGATGTGTTTAGTATTGTACAGTATAGACGCACTGCAATGCATTCTGGGATTGATTCAAAACACCCTCTGGGTAAAAATTAAAGTGAGGTGAAATAGGTGGAGTTTGGAGATGAATGGAAATCAGACAAAGCAGTTCAACTCTCAATTTAATTGAACTCATCTTTTACAGAAGGGCAGAGGTTTGAAAGAAAAGTTAGCCGAGATGGAGACATTCCGTGACATCTTGTGCAGACAAGTGGATACTCTTCAAGGATACTTTGATTCCTGTGCTGAAGCTGCCTCAGACTCTGGTATAGATGGACACAGAAGCTCTTCAGATGATCCTTGTAAGTATAGCTCGCACCAACAACAGAACTTGTGAAACTAGAGTCTTTTTAAGGGCTTGCAGCATAAGGCATGCACTGTTAAGTTAATTATTAGGGGAGGACTCCTAAGAAGTTGTGCAGGCATGAAGATGAGGCCATACAAAGATGACCAGTCCAGTCTGATATTGCTTTGTTCATTATTTGTGAAGAGTGAGAAATAGTAATCATCATAACAACAACTTTCAGACTTTTTCAGTGTTGTTTACTCTCTAAAAGTGTATGGATATCATGTCAGTGAGTATTTTATACTTCAATTGGGTTTTCAACATTCCAGCTCCTCATTGGCAGCCATAGCTAGGGATGTCCCACTTGAATTCACCCAATGTGCAGATTAAGTGTGGATTTTGAATTGTATGTACTGAAGCGTGGTACAGACGTACAAAAGAATTGGGAAGGTTTTGGGTTGGAAGCCCCCAGTAATGGCGGATCAATTCTGACCATCACTTGACTGGTTGGATTTGTCCTATATCATCTCAACCATTCATTGGCCTAAGAATAACCTACCTAACCCTGTGGATTGAACTTCTTTGCCAGAATGCAGAATTGTGTACAATTACAGTGCTATGACAATTGGTTGGCCCATTGATTACAAAATTGGCTCACAACACATCAGAATCAACTAAAAATTTTGAGAAGCTTTTTTTGCAAGGATATCTTACAAAAACAGAAAAGAGGATACCAATATCACAAAAAATCCTTTTAACTACTAACATTACATCAGCACCCATACCTCCATCATCACAGAGTATAGTATTGCCAGATGGTGGGTGTAATTTTCATATCATATGACTGCTGATAATCTTCACACATTCAAAAAGGGGTTGTGTGTGAGATGTTGGTGCTAGTTATAAGCGTTGCTATTAGGAAGATGGCATTATACAAATGATAGATAGGTGTTATCATTCATATTGTCAGTGATGGTAGGTGTAATATATTAATTTGCCTACTGATATAAAAAATTATGTCAGGAGGGTTCAATTGATTGGGGGACAGTAACATACACAAAGCCAAATTCCTCACTTTGGTGTACAACCGTATATTAAGGTGCAACGAGAGATTTCAAATAACAGTCTCCCCAAAAAATGTGAAAATTCTGATTTTTGCACTGGTCTAACAGCTTTCTACCAAAAATATCCCCATCAGAAAGGATTAAGTTGAGAACTGTTTCTTTTGTACAAAAAATGTGAAATTTCTAATTTCGTATAGGAGCAAATACAAAATTCAGCCTATATTTTCTTTTGGAAATATAAGCATGTACAAATCGCTTTTTCATTTTCATTATAAGTTATTTCCTGCAGGAAAATAAATGGTAGGGGATTTATTGAGTGTCTTATTTATAAATCCTACTAAAATATAGACGCTAAACTTTCTCGTTGCACCTTTAACCCCCTGTGCTCTAGCCACCTTTCTTACAGTATCTCTGATTGGCTCATTACATGATGTGACATGATGTAACCTTTTAGTAACTTCCAGTGTGTGGCGATCCCTGTACAACTTAAATATCCTCTTGATAAAAGGCGACTTGTCCTAAAGCAAGGAACTTAATGAAGTGGCTTGCTTTATTGGAATTGAGGCCTTGTTGGTCCCCCGCCACATTCTGTTGGCGAAGGGGGACCATAGAAATGCTCTTCGTCAGTGCGTGTGTGTGTGTGTGTCCACGCGATATCTTTGGATCTAAGGAAGCGTGGGTGTCCATCTTCGCAACATATATATGTATCTCAAGTAAGCGTTGGCCTGGATCTGAAGTGGGTCATGGGTCCTGGGTCAAAATCTCAAATATGGTCAAAAATAGGGTTTTTAAAGTGCTACAAAGATTGTAAACACGATTATCTTTTTACCTAAGCAGTATGGGTGTCCATCTTCGCACCATCTTCGCACCATAGATGTTGCTCAAGTAGGCGGCGGATGAGGTCGGAGATGGGTCAGGGGCATGGGTCAAGGTCAAATATGGTCAAAATGGGGTCCACATTGGTCAAAAATGGGATTAAATTGCTATAAGCCTTGGCAATGTGGCAGGATGATGATGAACTTGGTGGGTGTGGTCAACATTCAGTGCCAAAAAATTGAAGGTCATGCAAGGTCATGCGGTGGTCAGGCAAGGTCAATGGAATTAAATTGCTATAGCCCTAGTCAATTGTGGTAGGATGATGAAACTTGGTGGGTGTGGTCAACATTCAGTGCCAAAAAATTGAAGGTCATTTCAAGGGTAATGCAGGGTCATCAAAAGGTCAAAATGGGGAATAACATTGCTATACCCTGTCAAATGTGGTAGGATGATGAAACTTGGTGGGTGTGGTCAGCATTCACTGCCAAAAAAATTGAAGGTCATTTCAAGGTCATGTGGGTCATTCAAGGTCAAAACACTAATAGGTGGTAGGATGATGAAACTTGGTGGGTGTGGTCAACATTCAGTGCCAAAAAATTGAAGGTCATTTCAAGGTCATGTGGGGTAGCCAAGGGCCAATCAATCTCTTGATATGTGGTAGGATGATGAAACTTGGTGGGTGTGGTCAACATTCAGTGCCAAAAAATTGAAGGTCATTTCAAGGTCATGTGGGTCATTCAAGGTTAAACCATGGTCGTATGGGTCATGAAAACATGATGGGTGTAGTAAGCCATCATTGCCGAAAATTTTGAAGGTCCATTTCAAGGGTCAAGTAGGGTCATCTAAGGTCAAATAACTACAAATAGTTGTATGGTCAATGTTAGCACAATTGATACGTCAAATTGCAACTGCTATGGCAGCAGCCTCAGGGTTTGAGAACAACTTATTTCCATCACAATTCTCCCTGTGATCTTAAATTATATTTCCCTCCATTTTTTACTATGCGACGGGCGGGGGACCTTTGTGGTTCGAGAACTGGCCTTGTTAATTTACCAGGGTTTTGACATGGGGTGTTCTGTTTTCTGAATGTAGAAAAAGTCTGTGGCAATTTCTAGATAGGGTCAATAATTTATCAAAACTGTTTGAGCCTTTGCAAAAGATGGTTATAATTATCCTGCATTTACTACTTCTAGTGATTGAAACTAAATTTTCAGCTTGCTTATACACACATACTGTGGTTCTATGTGACAATTATAACCTCATTTGCATAGAGTACCCACGTCATCCTTATATGTATTGGTACACCAAGTCAACACCGCAGTATACCATATATTATACAGGGTTTTGGCTTGGTCCTCAGGACGCACCAGGTAGGGAATGTGTGTGTATGTTATTCGATGTAATTAGATACCCCCGGTTGCTTAAGTCAGTCATTTTAGGGGTTGCTCATGAAAATAGTGGACAAAAATCAAACGTGGGAATTCAGCATTAAAAAGTTGTTTTATATTATTTGAACCAGAAGAACCATAATCCTGAGCCATATGGTAATTTTATTTTGGACATTGAATCATTTTGAAAGGTGCATTAAAAGGGGGCACTTTCTCAGTAGTCACTTGTTAAACAAATAATTGACTGCCTATGACTGGCAATTTTAAAGACTCTATCACAAGAATAAATCAGGAGTTTTGACTCATGAATTGAAATACCCATATTTAATGCTGTTACTACCATTTTTGTATTATTACTGTCCAGTCACTGGATACTTAATACACATAGAGTTTCAGCTTCTGGTCCTCTCTTGTGTATGATTTCTATTTGTTATAAATTATACATACCAGCAATTAAGCTGGCTATTGCTCCATTTCCGATTTAAATTTGGTCATGACTTTATATTGTTACTGGTACTTGTCCATAAATGTACAAACATAACATTGACGACCCCCCCATTATTTGCAGTGAACCGTGCTGGTAATACAGTACACCGGAGCCCCGGACAGTGTGTGTCTCCAGCTCCAGTAGACTTCGTATATGATGTCTTCAATGCAGACAGAGCAGCAAGTCCTCCATTTTGGGTGGGGACTGAGGATAACATTGAGTGGTCCGACAGCAGTACTGTTGGTAAAATTATACTATTTTACAAATTTGTCCATTTTGGGTTACTCTGCATTTGACTGGATTGATTGATTGATTCACTGCACAGTCCAATACCAACACTACTATGGGTCACATGGAATTAAAAGTTCATTGTGTTGGGAGAAGGGAAAATTTTGCATGATGTTGTTTGGAACTGGTAATCCACAATGAGCCCTGTCTTAAACCAATCCCCCATCTTACTTTATTGTTCTGCTTGGCATTTGAATGCAACTCTACTAATAAGAGGTGCAGTTTCACAATTAAAATAATACCTTTCCTCCTATTTGACAGATTAAAATACGTCAAATATCTTGAATTTAACACAATTCATGCAAGAGTTTTAGGCATTGGTTGAATGCATTTGCTTATTGTGTACAGCAAGATGGTTAAGTAATTCCATCATCATTCAGAGTTAATAAGAATTGGTTATGAGATGAATGTTTGGTTGCTGATGTTCACCTATCCCAAGAAGCACCAACTGTTGAACTGTGTGTGTGAAAGGGGCAGGTTAAATGCAACATGTGCTTGTTGATCAGCTGGAGTAAACTGGTTGGTTGGATGGATTCTCTTGTTAATCCCATCTTGGTTGCTTGACTTACGCACTGTGCACGTCTACTTGAATCTGCATTTCCTAATGTAAGGTTACTGTGTTATAAAAGTCTGATGAATTTTGATTAGAACTATAACAAAAAAAAAAACCTGCGTAAGAAACTAAGTTAATTCATCGATTGTATTCAGGGGCTGCCCCGGCAAAATTATGAATAAGAGGGAGAAATTTAAATATGCTTGTGTGGATGTGTCTATAACATTTGTTCTCAGCAAATAGGCCAAAAATATTTGACTTTTGTTTATCTGCTCCTAAAGTAATTCGTTTACACGCGCTTTTAAACACAGAGCGGAGCCTGTGCACACTCATGACACGCATTGCATCTCTGCATTGATTTTGCTACGTGCATCACAGTATTCTAAATTCCATTCAGAGTTGAGCATTTTTCTATTTGGTGTGTGAACCAAAGTTCAATGGAAATAAATCATTCCCCTCTTATTAGATTCACTTTGACAGTTGAGTTTTGTAAAAGTGTGATGTTTTGTGGGTGGTAAGAAGCCAATGTGTACCAAAATTGACCCATGTATGGACAGTGTGTGTAATCTAGTATGGTCAACCATACTAGGGGTTGTGTTTGTTCATAACATGAAAGGAAAACATCACAGGATCTTAAAAAGTCACCGGGATAATAGAAAAAATGAACTTTCTTTTGATATCAAATCTCCATTTCGATGGGTGTAAAGAGGGGGGAAAAAGTTGATGATCAGGTCACCCAACACATCTTCAATGTCATTACACACATTTTCAGTCAGTATTTGACCAGAGGGTGTTGTAAATGGGGGAAACACATCATTGGATTTTGTGGGTTAGGTCACAATACATTTCATTTGTTCACCAATGCAAAAATCTGTCATGTCCCATTCACATGCCGTTCATAATAGCAACAGATAACCTAATATATATATCCCATGTATGCAAAAATTCGTATGTGGGATTACCCTCCCTGTTACTCCCATTTCCAGACTCTTCAGGTTGGTGAAACTGCCCATAGATGATTTTGAGTGTTGGGAATGCGCACCAAGAAGCATTTCCCCGGCACAAAATTTCATGCAGTACGACGTAGATGATTTATGATTAGAACAGAGTCTATAGTTAAAGTATGGTTTTTATTACTGCAGTATGTCCTACAGGCTGATCAGAGATTCACGATGAGGGCGCACTCATTTTCAAACAAATCATTTGTTTTTTGTATATACATACTGATTGTACATATAATAATCATGTGAGAAAAACTAAGCTCAAATCGGAGCCTCCTTCATATAGAAAGTCCCAACTTGTTATAAAAATTCTGGATCCGGAACTTTAGTTATACACGGTATCCTATGGCAGTTTACTGTGCATAAGTGCTTACTGCTTGAAAAAGACAAGTCCGATTCATCTCTTACTTTGGAATTAAGCATATTAGGTGACTTTCTTTAGTATAGATGGGACATATTTGTAATTTACAACCACAAACAATTATATTTCGAAATCTCTGAGTCAGCCTTTAAGCTTCAGTGGATCAGGTTTTGGTAATTATAAATTAATGTGTAAATGTGTTACAACATTATTGCAATAATTCAGGACATCTATAATACAATAAACAATTATAAAAGTGGCGTTGGGTTTGTTTATACTACTCGTATCTAAACATTTCCTACATTGTACCAGTCTCAAACCTCTTACAGCGCCACATCATCGACACCAATCTGCAAATATATAGTCAAACACTCTTTGTTGTGTCCTCACAGTTCCTTTTTATTCTAGGATCAACACACACAAAACAGAGAGGCACGGGGGGAAATAATATTTGGTATAATACACAGTGCATATACACTTAATATGATAGCTCTTAGTATTTGCATTTATGAAGGGGAAAATTTCATATTTTAAAATATTCTCAACTTTTTGATATTTTAAAATATTCAAAAGTTGAGAATATTTTAAAATTGATTGCACTGTAAGTTTCATTGGAGAACTAATTGTTGGTTTACTGGTGGGCGTCGGAATTACAAGAATATTATAATATGGCAAGATACAATAGAAATGACATTCACGTAAGTCCTTTCTGTTGAATATTATATCTGAAATTTTTAAAAAAAAGAATGAAAGGGGATACCCAGGTGGTTGTACTTTTAATTCGTCTTCTTCTTGCGTATGAGGCATAGGCTAAATATGTTTTGTAAGCGTTGGAGCCAATCCTGTTGGTTGGGTGGGGTTAGAGAAATATCCGCCGGCGGACGAAAGGTAGGGCAACTTCATTGAGAATGTGTGTGATCCGCAGTCTGTGAGGGAGAGCCACATTGGCAGGCTGGCGATGGGCGCAGCACCCCATCGGTGATATTGCTGTTGAAACGACCGACCTGTGCGAATCCGGTTTAAGGTGACCATGCCTTGACGGGAGGTTGCTGCCCGGTGGTAGTTCTGTCTTAGGTTGATAGAGAAGTGTCTGTCTTGGGTATCAAGCCAGGCAAGTATTCCATGTCTGAGATGTTGAATGGGGAACTGGAGAGTTTAGCGGTTCGTCCCGTTAAACCTCGTGTCGGCAGAAAGAAAACGGTCGACATGAGCGCAGTCTCTGTCTGTCTACCGAGTTGGTTGATTCTTTAGACGGTGTTATGCAGCAGGTGCTTGTTGTCCAGCAGGGCCCTATTCACTAGTTGTGCGTGGGGTGTTCTCTCCGAAGTGCTGCAGGTGCAATGCCTGAAAGCATGGTAGGAATTCAGATGGAGTAAGATGGAGGCAGGGCAACGCAAGGATGGTTCTCAAGGTCTCGTTGAGTACAGTAATCCAGCTTCTTTGTGTGAGAGCTGTGCACCATGCTGGGGCGGCATATTCAGAGTGCTGTTCGACCAGAGCCAGGACAGTGGTGCGTAGGGTCGTTGGCTGGCACCCCATGAAGATCCAGCAAGGCGGCCACAGGAGGTTATTCCTCGAAGATACCTTGGCGAATACGGAATAGAGGTTGCGGCCGGTATGTAAACGCCGGTCAAGCTTGACCCAGGTAGGTTGTGTAGGTTGTATGGCCAGAGGCGCTCATTGCAGGTTGATTTGAAGCTGACGGTGAGCCTCTTTGGTGTTGGGGTGGAAGGCAGTAGCGGTGGTCTTGGCTTCGCACAGCTTCAGTCTCCAGGTCTTCAGATATGCTTGCAAGTAGGGCCATGTCTGTAGAAAGTGTGCTTTCTACTTTCTACTTCTGTCCATCCAGTTGCTGTCCGAGTGGAGGAGGGCAAAAGATCTTCGGCGTAAGCCATATTGTCTAGATGTTGTTGAGGTACAGTCGCTGATATACAAGTGAACAGCATAGGAGCCAGTACAGATCTTGTGGTACTCCGTTCATCAAACGACCGCAGGCGACTACTCTGTCGATCACTGGTCTTGAGAATAAAGATACGGTTTGCGCAACATGTTACATATGAATTGTACAAAATGACGATCCGGGATGGTCATGAGAAGCTGAGAAGTCCATACTCCCTCATGAAAACTTTAACTCTAAATTTCCATAGGCCCGTACGCGGGGGTGGGTAGTGGGGTTTGCAGGGGGTGTGGTCGCAACCGCAACCCCCCATTCATAAAAGGGGGAAAAAAGGTCCACTTTTTGCCGTTTTTTTTACATACTAAAAAGTCCAAAATTTAGAGAAATTAAGATGAAAAAGTCCCATTTTGGTGAGTGGCATATTCAAACGTCCAAAAAAGGACCATTTAGGGGGGTTAGGTCCAATTTTTCCAAAAAAGTCACTTTTTTGAAGACCCGACCCCCGTAAAAATCATGGTACGGCCATGTCTTCCACAGGGTGGGTGTGTATTTTAAATGAGGTTAACTGTTAGTTCCAGTTGAAAGTCATTCAGATAGATGTGTGTGTGGATAGTTCATTTCAATGTAGTTTGAAGAGAAGTATTAATACTTGGGGAAGTTTTTTTTGCACCACAGCATGTTGCTTTGGTACATTAGATATTCAAAATTATTAATCTTAACCTAATTGCTTTGTTAATCAGCTGAAGGTGATCTGGATGGTGATGGTTGATGCATTGGGGAAAAACCCCCAACACCACAGAATAGACTACTAGAAATGAACGGACCCCACCAAAGGTACATACTGAATCTTGACCATGAGTTTAAAATCAGTTCAGTATGTTAAACACATCAAACAAGAATCTGAGTGTGAATATGTTGATATTATGAAATGTTCGAAAGTATCACTGATGGTGACTTACTAATGATGGATGCTGACGATACAAAGTAACGGAGTTACGACAATCCGTCATCGGGCGATGATTTTCTATTTATTTTATTATGCGCCATTGTGCTACAAATACAAACTATATTTGTTTTCAAGTATTATTCTAATTTTTCAATTTATAATAATTTTGAGCTGTTTGTATATTGATGCTACTGATCTGCAGTTAGTCATTTTCAAGTGCATTTTTTCAAAAACTTGTTGTATTTTGGTTGACACATCCCTCCACTATGTAATACCACTAGCAATTTGACACGGGAGGGGTAACTGAACCGCCTTCAATTATAGAGTAAGTTAATAAGATATCCTGAAATTATTAGACAGTTTTTAACATTAGTACGCGCTATCAAGCGGAAGTTACAATTACACCAGTAGGAAGCCCTCTGGTTAACACTTCTATTAGTCATTAGTCGGTTACGAGAAAGAGCTCAACCTGGCCTCTAATTCGTATGCGTACCTACCTAAATAGAAAAGGCAACTAGACCCAATGAGACTGCCTAGAATCAACGGAAGAAACGAATAGAACGGATTTAAAACTATACACACACTACGCTATCGATTGCACACCTAAGTAGCTTATCATTAAGAAATTTGGGTGGTACGCATACTGGAATTAGAGGCCAGGTTAGTAGGTAGGTAAACTCATTCCGCATTACTGTACCCCTTTACTTTCAGATTAAACCAGCTGTTATGCCACATAATATGGGTATGGACTTCAAGGGGGGAGGCATTCACATTCAACGCCAAACAACAGGATACTGGTAACCCTTCACACTGTATTGATATGATGAGACAACGAGAAGAACAGTGCACAGAGAGACTGGAAAAGGTTAAGCCTAAGGCCAAATTGGTTGGAAATATTATTATTTTGGGTAATACCCTTTCCCTTAGATACAAAGCAGATCACTCTATCAAACTATGATTTGAAGACCACTCATTCGAAAATAAAACACTACTATATTTTCCAATTAAAAATATAAAAGGGAGGTACAATTTGAATCCTAGTAAGTCCCAATCCTTCATGGAGATGTATCTGTATATGTAAGTGATAGTGAAGTATGGCAATTCTATACATAAATGCAAAGTGGGTTTTGACTGGATTTTGTTACCAAGGTATCAAAATTTGTATTGACTAGTTTACAGTACAGTTGGAGAGCATCTTCTGCCAAAATGAAAATATTTACAATAGAATCGGGTAAATTAACCAAGAAAGCATGAAAGTGGTTGTGAAAGTGCACCATATGATGAAACCATCGCAAGATGTTGTGCAACATTAGAATCCAGCACAGTCTGTGAGAATGGTGGAACGAGAGATTCTGAGGCATCCGTATTTTCTGCAGAATGTAGTATTTATATAATATAGATCGACACAATAGATCTTCTTAACTTTTATTTGGCTGCAGAAATGTGACTTAAAAGTGAAAAAAAAACATTGATTTGATTGCTATATTTCAATATAAAACATAAAGCTGAATTTCCATTTGCTCCAATAGGAAATTAAAAATTTCACAATTTTATACCAAAGAAATCCAGTTTAGTCTTCAGATGGGGATATTTTTGATAGGAAAGCTTTACATCAGTTGAAAAAAAATCAGAATTTTCACATATTTTTAGGAACACCTGTAATGTCACATCTCTTGGTGCACCTTTATAGGTGCTTGTTGATGTTGAAAGGAATTCACCCCAGTTAATACCATTTTTGCTGCTCTCTTCAAACATGATTTTTTCTTCAGTTATATAACACAAACATGTGTGCTTTTTGGACCACAAATCTTCGTTCGTGGGTCCTACTGGCGGTGTGAAGCCAATGGTGTGTCATTGTTTATCTTATATCGTATGTCTTGAAATTTTGATGTGTGTTTGGATGACGTGGGAAACTAAATTGAGCGTTTTCTGTTGCCGATATAAAGGTTGGGAAAAGCCAAGTTAGGGTCTAAACAACAAATTGGTTGATTGCATTTGGTTCGTGATGTGTCATACAGCTCCTTTGGATGTGTGCATTGTAAATGGCCATGAAAGCTGTTGGGATAGCAAAAATCAATCACCGTAAGCCTCTGGCAAGCCTCTTCCCCCCTTTCCCCTTAGCACTGTCCTCCATGTAGCGCTTTACATGTATGTAGCCTGATGCATGCATTTACCTTAGTTGGTCAATCAGTGTGGCTTGCAATGTGTTTGTAACTATTATGGGTCACTACCGTGTAAGGACACATTCCAGTCTGTGGACATTTCAGGCTCAACCACCCTATCTGGTCAGATATATAATATGCTTGTACATAGTTTTTCAATGGACTATAATGTAAATTCTGCAAATGAGTTTAATTTTGAAAAATGGTTATATTTCTAAAATGTAATTTCTGTTTTTCCATGATAAGCCCAGTGAATGCACCCAATCAAATTTGACCATGAGTGAACATGCATCATTATTCTGGTCAGTTCAGATAGTATAAATCCTCTACCCCAGTCAAAATCATTTCTTCTCAATTCAAATAATGGTCTGGCATTTCCCTGATCCCACTAACCTTTCAGTGGGTGTATGTGTGTGTGTGTGTCTGCGTGATGCGTGTGCTGTGATGTGTCGTATGTGTGTCTATGTCTGTATGCTTGTCTGTGCCCGTCTCTCGGGCTGTCATGTTGTAGGTGTGGGTAAAATGTGTGTGTGTGTGTAAAACAAAGTCAAAAACTAAGTATATATTTGCCAAGAAATTTTCAAAACCTCATTTCTTGATCAAATTTGAAGCGTGACCTTTGGATATTCCAAGACTTTCACCTCAAAAAAAATACGTAATATTGATTATTGAACCAAGTTTAACATATTAAAAACAATGCTCAAAACCAGATCAAGAAACCAATTTGTATGTACAGGGCCGTACGCAGATTTTTTTACGGGGGGTGCGGGTCTTCGAAAAAGGGGGACCTTGTTGGAAAAAATCACCTAACCCCCCCTAAAAAAGGCCATTTTTGAACGTTTTGAAACCTCATCAACAAAAGTGGTCTTTTTGTCATATTTTATCTAATTTGGAAATTTTTATCACAAAAATAGGCAAAATGGGGAACTTTTTTCCCTCTTGTGGAATTGCCCGCACCACATGCATACGGGCCTGGTATGCACCTACGTGTGAGTGTTGTGTGTGCAGCGGGCGCGAAAGTATACCCACGGTATCGTCTGTGATGTATTTTTTCCCATATTTAAAGGCCGAATCAAGAATTTCCGGAAGGAGGGCGCTCAATTTCCAAAAAAATTGTATTTTTGCAGTACATAATGAGTGTCCATATACTAATCACTGTGTGAAAATTGCTAAGCTTAAAACGAAATGCCTTCATATAGAAAATCAAAACTTGTTTATAATCGGATCCGGAATTTTTTGTATACACAGTATCCTATGGGACGTAATACTTAACATAAAATGTTTACGCATCAAAAACGAAAAAATCCGGATTCAATCTCAAGTTCGGGTAATTGAGCATTTTAGGTTATATCTTTAGTTCTAGTTGACTATTTTTCATTATTACACAAAAAAAATATAGTTCGAAATCTCTGAGTCAGACTTTAAGGGAAGGGCACCCTTCAAGAGGTAAGTTTAGAAATTGAATTAAAAAGGGCATTAAAGGTAATTCCAAGAACTTCATTCCCAAATATCACCCCATGTCAAAGCATTGTGATTTCCAACTATTTTCTGAAAAAAATTAAATGATTTTTATGGGAAGGATTCGCAATCAGGTGAGGAAGATCGCCCTCAAGGGTTAAGCTTACAATTAAAGGGGCAATAGAAGGTGAATTAATGGAGTTCGATGAGTTAGGTTTTAGGTTTTTTGTGATGTTGGGTGAAAGAATATGGATGAGTATCAATGAGTTGTTTTTAGAGTTATTTGTTGGTAAGTATATTTTTTTTTTAAAATTGTGTTTTTTAGGGAGGTACTGTTGCATCAGTTGAGGAAAAACACCGTCAAATGATTAAAGGGGCATTATGACAATTTTCAAAAGTTATGGAGTTCATTGTGAGTTGTGTTTAGGGTGTTTGTGCTGTTTTGGCGAGTTACGGATTGAGTTCATTGATGAGGTATGTTTTCGAGTTATGTTGGTGCGTAGGATGGGAGTTAATAACGAGTTATGTTCAGAGTTTTTAGAGTTCTTTTTGGGGAGTTATGGAGTTCATCGATGAGTTAGGTTTAGAGTTTTTGATGTTTTGGTGAGTTATAAATGGAGCCCTCAATGAGTTTTAAGCATTTATTTGTTATGAGGTATGAATGGAGTCATCGACGAGTATGTTCTTAGCGGTTATTTGGTGATGTAGGAAATGAGTTATTTTTGGGAGTTATGGAGTTCATCGCTGAGTTAGGTTTAGACGTTTTTGTGATATATTTGGGTGAGTTTATAACAATGGAAGCCCATTAATGAGTATAGAGTATTTGTTAGGGGGTATGAATGGAGTTCATTGAGAGTATGTTGTTAAATTCATTGGGTTGAGTTAAGGATGGAGTTCATCAACCTGTCAGAAATTTTAGGTTTTTGTGGTTGTGGATTCATTGATGAGTATGTTTTTAGAGGGTTTTTGGTTTTGTTTTGGTGAGTTATGGATTAGAGTTCACCATGATGAGGTTTTTGTTTTAGAGTTTTCTGTTGGTGAGATATGGATAGAGTCATTGATAAGTTATGGTTTCTTGGTGGTCACGAAAGCCGGGTGACCGCCCTGTATCTATTAAAAGGCCATTCCTCCATTTTTACCTTTTAACGGCAAATTCCATAAATCAATTACCATCATCCTCCATTTACCAATATAAAGGGCCATCAGGACATTTCTCAGTTACCAAAGGGACTATTCCTCCAGTTGCCAAAGGGGCCATTCCATCATTACCTTGGGAAAAGGGCGGCCAATTGCAATTTTTATTTGATTTAAAAGTGCCATTCCTCATTTTACCAATGAAAGGGACATTCCTCAAGTTACTAATTATTAAAAGCTATTTCTCCATTTACCAAATAACGGCCATTCCTCAATGTACCAGTGTTAAAGGGCATTACCAATTAAAGGGGCATTATGATTTTCTGCAAATGGTTAAGATTATAATTGGATTAAAAGGCATTATTGTAATTTTCAAAACAAAAAAATTTTATGACAGGAATGTATGTTTTTGCACCCATTGAAGAAGAGCACCACCGGTTCATGTTGACCTCAAATTACTTTGTACTAGAACACATTTTCTATGTTGCCAAAGCATATTTTAATGTTTACTTGTAGTCTTATTTGTTAAAAAAACTGTTTGCCAACAATAATTGTCGTAAGTGTCTCCTGAATTTGCGTCTTCAAGAATCATTCCAGTTCCACCATACACGTGGCAGGCGGGTGACACTGTGTACCCAAAATTGCCATAGACGATTCGCAGGCATAGTAATGCAGTAAGATGCATCTGAAAAGAAAAGCCAAAAATGTTAATCACCGCCTGTTGAAAAATTATATAATACACCTTAAGAGAGTGTAAATGCATATGTATGCTATATCGTAATTTTACATAAAACGAAATAAATCCAACCCTTAAAAATTTTGATGGGCCTTCTTTAAATACATTTAGAAAAAAATTACCTTTCAACATGTTAAAAAAAAAAAATTTTTTAGCTGTTCTTTTCTTGATTAATATTATTGCCATAGCGAATAGCGCCACCATGTACGATAAGTAAACCTGCTTTCTTTATGCAGTATGACGTTATGGGAATGCGTAGCGGAAACAGCGCACGTAAGACCCGCGAATCCATAAGAGTAGAACGGTTTCAGCACGATCAGGTGCAGTACTGCATCACTTCGTTGATAGGAGTGTCCTTATCCGATTATTTAGGATCCCTGAACGGGGGGTCGTAAATGCATTCATGTATTGCTCTCGTTTTATCAAGGCCCAACCCATTCCTATTCTCACTTGTCTCGCTGCATTGAAATGAGATATTTTGATAAGCAATTAACAGCTTTTAGGATGCATGACAATCACAACTCACAGAAGTTCCTGTCTTGTTCATTTGTTGTTAATTTGAGGGGAGTAGTATTAACATTGAGGCAAGGATATTAACTGTGGCAAATCTACAGATGAGAATTGATTCATGTTTATCAATACTTCAATACTGATAATCAATGATATGGGATTCCTAATATTGATTGAACCTTGAAAGAGGGTGTCTATTCCTTTTGAATCGGAAAGGGACCTTTGTACTGGAGTTAATTAATTGCCTCTGAAATGAAAAGACCACCATATTCTGGAAGAGTAAAGCAATTGCCTTAAAATAAAAAAACGTACCAATATACTGCCAATGAATCTATCCTTGCAATGGAAAGGAGCTGATACTGAAAGGGAATCAATTCCCTGAAATGAAATGACTGTTTGAAATGAAAAATGAAAAACCATAAATACTGGAAGTAAACCTGTTTGCCCTGAAAAAAAAAAAAAAAAAAGGCACCATTTATACTGCAGATAGATGAAATTCTATCCTTTGAAATTAAAAGGTACCTTTATACTAGAAGAGAATCTATCCCTAAATAGAAAGGTTTTTGATATTAGAAGTGAACATACTACCTTGAAATAGAAGCAGATAATGTGATACTGGAAAGTGAACTATAAGGATGTTGATATACAGTAGCTCATGTCACCACATCTTATTTGCTATTGCAATGCAAATGGGTCATTCTTCAGGGAAGGCACACTTCGGTCACGTGTGTGACTTCCCGAAGAATGGCCCCAAATATGCACAACTTTAGATAGGATACTATTTCTATACTTTCATAGAAAAGAAAAAAAAGAGTTTTTTGGTTGGTTGTCTCTGCCACTCTTCCGGGTGGTCAGTAGTGGATGGTTTTTTCCCAAGGTAAATATGGATATATATAGTGATATTGAACTCCAATTAATGCTCTTAAATGGGTTAGAAGTCTTCAGTATCAATTACTATACCCCAATCAGCCTGACAAAAAAATGAAATGTTTTCAGAATTTGGTGTATTCTTTTATGGGCAGCAAAAAATAAAACTACCATTTCTAAAAGTTTGGGGAAGATGGTAGATCAAGGGATAACCAACTTCATTTTGTGTGGCCATGAGTTCAGTAATCTAGCCCGTTTCCAGTATCTCGTAAATAGGTAAAAGTAAAGTGCAGATAAGTGAAAAGTGTAATAATGGCTGGCTTCAGAATTTGTACTCGATAATTATTCCGTAATAGCATTCAAATCGTACATGTACAAAAAAGGTTTGGTAATTTTACTGCTGATCAGGCTATGCCTTCCTTCTCATGTGTGAATACTGATGTATGTCTCCCGACTCTGGTAAAACAAATCCTGTCCTAATGGGAACACAATGTTACATGGACAAAGCTGATTGATATTCAAGAGCGTACCTTGAACTAGAGAGTTAAGTGCAGGGTATCCGCTGAGATGGTACACAGCGTGCTATGTTCCTTACAAGGTACGCACTAGAGACTTGCTATTGTTTTGAAGGAGCAGTTTTAAGGCTTCTTTGGACACAAAGCATAAGTAAAGAAAAAAAGAAAACCTTGTTTTTTCCAGTAGTGAAGCGCGGTTATTCTATTTCTGAGGCAGTAGTAAAGTAAGTTCAATTGGTCTTAATTTAATTGTGTTGGCAAAACACGGCGGACCTTTGGACGTCATTTTAATGTAGGATCATTGCCATGAACCAGTTTTGGGTTTTATTGTATTAAGTACAGGTTAGTATCTGGAAATACCAAGTAAGATAGCAAGCAAAACTGGTGGATAATACTATTAAAGAAATAGAAGACTTAACTTTATACAGTACATAATACCAGGCCCATGGGCCAGTTTTGCCACACCTTGTGTTCATGGCCAAATTGGGTACTTTCAAATATCAAAACGTGGTCTCAAAGTGATATTTGCAGGGGTTATGGGTAGTGTCAATTGTGGGTCCCATAGAAATCAATGGTTATGGTAAAATGGGGTCCCTTTTACCTTCCAGGGCATACCTAACTAAATGTTTTGTTGGCAACACTACCATGGCACTATATGAAAGGGAGCTATTCAACAGGGAATTAAAGGTTGCTTGTTCCGATCGTCTGTGGACCCCCCTGATTTACCCAGAAGTAGTACTAATTTGATATCAGATGAAAGGCCATATTTTCTCATTGTCTCCTAAAAATTTCAGCTTTTCAAGTCCCCATTCCATTCTCAAGATACTAACCAAAAAAAACTGCAAAAAAATCAGCACAGAATGAAGAGGGCATCACTACTACATCAAAACTGCAAAGTTCGTTTCCCATGGACCTGGTGGCTGTGTGTACAAGTGTCAGGCTTCCATACCACGTAAAAACACGATACCCAAAAAAATCTGAACAAGCCCCATTAACGATGATTTACTTTTGATTGAAATTGGATTTAGTACATGGAGTGGATGGTTAGTTACTGGGTCAGAGAGTGGTGAATTTTTATTTCATAATGTGAGCAGCAGACAACCGACCATTTTAGAAAGCTATCACAGTGACAGGTGAATACAGGGGAAGGGAAGAGAGTGCCTTGAAACTTTGAAATGCACCTATTCAAAGGTGCTTGTCCGATTTTTGTCTGCTCGTGTTCTCTTAATACTTAATATGAGAGCCTGACACTTGGAACAATGACCATCAAGTACGCTGGGAAACACGCTTGCGGTTTGATGCGAGAAGTGATAACACATAGTGCAAGGCCCTATTCACTACTGTGCAATTTGGCAAAAGTGTAGTTTAGGACCACTAATGGTTTATGGTTAAATACTACTTAAATCACCCCCAAAATCGATCCACTCACCCTTCAGAAAACCTATTCCATCCAATGGCTGCTTTAAAACACATTTTTGTTTTTTTAAAATAGTCCCTTAAATGAAGGAAATGTCAAAAAAATCCATTTTCGGCTAACGATAAGCGTAAAGCACTCCCGGTGAGGCTTGCCACCGCGCAATCCTTGCATGTGGTTATCTAGCAAAACACCGTGTTGACCCATCGGAATGCCCCTGGTTGTTCCTCTAACTTTTGGTGCCATCAGTGAAAGGTTACAGAAAGTAAGTTCTGGGCCATTTTAAAAGGTGTCTTCACTTTCGAACGACGTGGTTTTTACTCGCAAAATTCTACCCTTTTTCATACCAAATCCACTTCTTTTTTCATGTATTAGCCTTGTTTTCCAGTAACGGAATATTACGTTATCGATTGTAGGTAGTTTATGATGTTGTTTACATGTTTGTGTCTTTACAGGGCAGGAAATGTTGCCGATTTTTTTCTGGGCGATTTTCAAAAGGTGTTTACCCCTTGTCTGATTTAACCAATAATCTTCCTCTCGTTTTTCAAGCCTGCCCTATTCCAAAACAATTAACCTTGTTTGAAAGTGTTCGCGGGAGCTATCTAATCTAGTCTGGTTGGCTTTAGAATGATGGATTATGGAAGATTTCATCCCTATGTAAGGTTGGGTCCTAACCTACAACTTTACCCTAATATTGATGGCTTAACCATTTTTAAAACGGTGTTTTTTTCTGTAAACTTGAGAAAGAAATGGATTTGAAAAAGCTGCAAATTTCAGGATGACACTGAGAAAAAAATATGGCCTTTCATCTGAATTCTGATATCAAAATTTATACTACTCGGGTAAATCAGGGGGGTCCCAATAATTCAACAGAGTGGTCACTTGACTAAATTTTGATGTTATTTTTGCAATAAATCTAATGAGGGTTTGCAGCATTTAAAAGGCACAGGTAGAGTTTCTCCATTTTATGTCTGTCCCTTGAGTGCCGATTTAGTCAGCCTGATGCGGGTTGCTCCATCCTGGAGTGGACTTCTGATTCAAAGAAAGAGATACAGTGTTAATGGAGGTTATCATCCCAAAAGATGTTCCTGTGTAATGGAGATTATCACCCAACAGCAGAAGGATATTGAAAATGTCAATTATTGACACGTTTATAGCATAGAGATAGAAAATAAAGGCTAGAGTATGCAGCCATGTCAATCAATGAGATCTTTGGCAGACATTTATGTACAAGACATGACTTTAATACCTTACAGATGGAAAAAATGCACTTATTGTTGATTCGCCAGGCAACCCTCGGATATACAAGGATAGTGTACACATCCAAGAAATCATTAGGCATGTGGTTTGTACAGCAAGTTTACAGTATACAAAGGGATCAGCCCAATGGGTTTTTTACAGATATCAATATGGCATCCAAAATAGCATGGCTTGGGTATGTTCACGTTGCTCTGACGCGTGTGACACTTTTACCAAAGTAGTAATGGCACCGTCCTAATTAATTTTATTAATATGGGAACTTTGCCCATGGGTAGATGGAAATGCATTTCCACCAACTCGCTTATTTTGATTATTGGTTAATAAGCGAAAAAAAGTTGTGTTAGTACCCATTTAAAAAATAGGTTACCAGATAGCCCAGAGCCTTTGGTTATAGCAGCGACCATTAGCAGTAAATAAAATTGAATATTCATTTGGAAATGAACAATTTAAAAACTGATTAGCATAAAAAGGACAAATTAACAGAATATTGTAGAATGAAAACACATTTAAAAACAGTTTACATACAGAAGACAAAAAGGGTGAAGACTTCATTTTGGTCAAGGGGTTTTCTCTCTGTAATAAATTGAAAGACACTATTCAGTGATTTGAAAAAATATTTCAAATTTGCAGGAAATAGTTTAAAAGAAGGAGAGTCTGGATAATTCTCATAAGTTACTTTTCCAAACGGAGAATTGGCCAGAGAAAAGAAGAGAAAGAAAACGGGCAGTGTCCAAGATATCGATTATCCATTACAATTAGTGTTGAGTAAAGTGGTCCGTTTCGGTCGGCAGTTATGACAAAAATGTCCAATGTTGTCCTTATTAGGCCTTGGCTCTGGTCTTAATCTATTTGCTGGGTATGTTGTACTTGTTTATATACATCAGGTATGGGGAAATGCCGCAATAAAGTATATCAAATTGAGTCGACTTCAAAATAAAAGCTGGTAGAGCTATACTCAAGGTGAACAAGAGTTTCCACAACACATGATGCTAGTCTGTTTGGAGTGGGAAGATCTCATACCAGACGAATGCCAAATCTAAATGTTATGATGTATAACTGTATTTCTAGCAAGGCCCAAGTTATTTGTGTAATTGTTTTTGATCAAACTTGTTGGAAATTCTTAATTATTCGTTTACCAGAGGCAGTGCACAAGGACAACTCAAGCCCCCAAGCCTAGTAGAATGGTGCTGGGAAACATACTTTTAAATACCGGGGCTCTATTTCATGGAACAAACTTCCCAGTAGTGTTAACATCCTCTCCCACCCTAAAAAAAAACAATATTTTCAAACAGGCCTTAAAAGCATATTCTTTATAATTGGTCACTAAATATTACAGGGTTTGCAATTTAATGTGTAGGCATTGAAATGAATCTTGTATAATTATTGTCAGTAATGTATCTGAAATTATCATCTATTTGTTTGGCTTTATTGCCGACACCTTTTTTGATAATATTGTGCCATTTTCGAATAGTTTTTGGCAGATGTATTTCTGAAGTATTTCGTTGTATTTTTTAATTTTTGCTACCCCTCTTTTGATATACTAGTGCAATTTTATGAATTATTCTGGTCAGATGTATTTCTGGTTCTTATTATACATTTGTCTCTTTGGCTTATAATTCTTTTAATTTTAGTAGGTAAGTTATCTTACTTTAATAGTGCTTGGTGTACTATGATTGTGATTGTATTTAAGGTCTTTTATAGCTTTTAAATATTTACACCTACAAGTATGTAATTTTAGCTTATCTAATTCCACATTGTTAATTTCGATAGGGGGATTTAGATGTATGATTTATATTTGTGATTATTTGTAATTATGTTATTTTTATGTATGTGTCGTGTACCACTGGGCTCCATGGGAGAACAATGCTGAGCATTGAATGGTCCCCCAGGTTAAACAGGTTTAAAGAAGAATGAAAAATAAATAAATAAAATCGATTTTTGATGATTTTTTCGGTTTCGTTTTACCAAATCATGCTGCTAGGCCTTTAATGACAACCTGATGAGGTCGACAGTCATTGTAATTATGCAGCCACGTTATAGCCATCTGTGTCAACATGGGCTTCTAGCTTATTAGCTCATATGGTACTTTCCTAATGAGCATATCACACATAAACTATGCAAACTTACATTCATCTGACCCATTCACCTACACGTTGAATTGCCATATTTGGGATTCAATTTTGTGATACTGTCATACGATATGGTTCCAATTTTGACATGACCACCATTTTGGATGTGATATGCTCAAGGGTAGTGGTCATTAGTATATTTGGGAGATTACTCAGCTTTGATTGAAAACTTTTGTGATTCTAGGCTGGTATTGAATATAAAGTTGTGAAGGAGACATAAAGAGTGTTCACATACTACCAACTGCTACCGAATATATAAATGGTTTATCTATAATCTATCTATGCCAAATATGGTGGTGGTAGTATTTAACGGGTTTGCACATGGGGTTATCTGGTTAAGGTATTTTTAGTCTCTATCTTGCTACTACGAGGGTAGCCACTGATCTAAAAAAAAAACACATCCTACTAGAGGCAGGGACTCAGTTGCTCGTATCAAAGGGGTCTTTGTGTGAAGTCCTCATCAAAACATTAATTTTGAAAGGCGTTTTTTATGTGTTTTCAAGTAACTCTATCCGTCACATAGGAGGTAATAATTACATGTTACATGAAAGTCAGCAGATAGCCTGGATATTATTTGGCTTTCTTGTTGAAGTTACAGATTGAATTAAAAAAAATGTCTAACTATCTGAACATACAATTTGTGCTGGTTCTAAAATTCCTATGATTATTTTCTAATTGTTATCTTGTCTCAAGAAATGATACAAATTAATAATTATTTTACATAATCTGCTGAATTTCCTGTGTGAAAGCATTCAAATTTTCAACCTTCTCATTCTCCAAAAAAAGATAAGTTTTTTCCAAACTACCCATTGAAAAAAAAATCAGAATTAATGATTTCCTTGTGAGATTCCCACAAAAATGGAGAGCGTTACATACGTCCCTTCCCCTACAATTCTCAAAACCTTGACAGAATCAACACATGTTAAGTTTGCTGAATTTGTTGGGAGGGGGACAATGGAATCCTTCCCGAAAACATGTGATGAGGAGCTTTGACATTATGTGTTGTGTAGAACTAGACATGTATTGTTATATCAGTGTATTTAATTTTCTTGAAATAGCTGATCAAAGATAACATTCAAAACCATACAAGTACCACCCAATAATATAGAACACAACAGGACACTTTCTTTTGCTCAGTGTACAAATAAAAAAAAAAGGATTATTTGAACCCTTGAAATTTCTATGTCTTATTTTTGTGCCACTGTGGTTGGAAAGTTTCCTGAATATTGGTTTAATATTTGTATCCCTGTATAGGAACAAGAAAGAAGACGGAAAGCAGTTGAGGCATATAATACGTGGCTGCTCAGAGTTGAAGAACAAAGTTATGGTATTAGGATTAACCTGAATTAATTATGTAATGTGTTAGCATGTTAAAGCAACCTGCATAACTAGTCCTGTCATTTATGAAGAACTTCTCAATCCTTAAAAAAGTGCACTGTCTGATTAAGCAATATCATTTCCTTTATTTGAAAAGCTGTCATTTACAAGCTTAATTCCACATTTTGATTTGCATCTGACATGACTATTTATGTAATTATTTTATATGCCTGTTATTATGGTCTGTAAACTGCTGCACAACTAATTCACAGTCAAGAAATATCACACCCGAATTTCACCGTGTATAGTCAAGGAGGATTAAAATAAGGAGCTGACACTTGTGGACGAACGAGTGGTCCCTAGGCCTTGGATTACAGGGGTGCGCTATAACGACTCGCGATAGATTTTAAGGGGTGAGACCATGGTGAGACACACATCCTGAACAGTCCAGGCAAAACTCGGGGATAGCTATATTCCTTGTTTGCTCCTTTACGAAGTAAGACTATAAGAGAGTGCTGGGTGATAGATCAATTTTCATCAAACTTATTTCCAATTACTCACTCCACAAGTAGAAAACAAAACAGGTTATAATGGAGGAGTTGAGCAAAGGTCTATAGGGCCCAAACACGCACACCCCCCTTGGAATACTTAACACGCAAGAAAAGGGCATAACTATCAAGAAACGCCCAGAAAGTGTTACACTTCTAACACTTGTAACACATTTCCTTGTTAGCTAAATCAAGTCCATACTCTTGGTTCAACTGTAGGTGTCTGGCGACTCTTTGCATGCTTGTTAGTAAGGTCTCTACCAAAAAACAGGGAACCATTTTTTGGACATCAAAGTCAGTAATTAGATATACACCACATTTGCTTATGTGTAAGGCCTGGATGTTTTGGTAGTTTTGGCTAGAGTACCCCTGACACCTGCAGTTCTTTTCATATAGCAATGCCCTAGTAATTTTACACTAGGTATAGGTTGTGCAATAACATGATTTTGTCACACATGGAGATGTTACCTCTTAAATTTAGACGTTTTCTTTGTATGGACAACTAAAAAATTATTCTTTTTTCTATGAATGCCACTTCATTATTGTATGTGTACTTTGTGTGTGTGTGTTTGCATGGTGTGCATGTGTTTTTGGTGTGATGTAAATTAAATTTTAATGGTCAAAACTGTTTCCATAATAATTCCACAATGTTCACAATGTGGGTACGCCAGCAAAACAATTTAAATGTACAGTTGGGGGGGGGGGAGTTTCTCACATTATGAGAATCCTTTTATGTACCACTGTATACGTCCCTCATTGTTCGGCTCTTTTCAGTTTCCAGTGCCCCCATTTTAGACCATTTCCAGAGACCCAACTTTTCATGTCCCAAAGCCACATTCTAGCCAAAAATTTTCTTCAAAACCCCTCAAAAAGTAGGCGGGAATTGAGGGAGATCGCAGCTTCTTTTTCTTAATTTTCTGACACCTAGTTTCGGAGACCCCATTTGGTAAGGTGGCCTCAAAATCAGTCCCCCCCCCGGGGCCCGGTACGAGGTTTATATAGTCTATTCGCGTTGATCCGTTTGTCCCCCTGGAGTTTTGGACCTATGTCAAGTTCAGGTCGAGAGGGAAAAGTAGAAAGAATCAAATGCACGATGCCACACCGGGATTTATTTTGTGGAGGACACTGCCGGTCATTAGACCCACTCACCGGTATCCCTAAAACAATTTCATTGCATGTATGGAAACGCGCCATAGTGTATTTCAGGCCTAGACATTCCTCACAATAAGGCATGATTAACATAAGGTTCGGGCCGGTAGCGCCTCATTGAATGTTTATTCACCTCGGGGCGCGGCAAAAGATGTATGGGTCACATATCAGATAATCGAGTATAAGGAAGCCAGAAATCCAAATTGAAAAAAAGACCACAGGTAACAGGAGATCCTGTACTGACAATTAAAATTTTGTAAGTACTTTGGTTTGACAGGCTCATGAATAATACTGGTTGACAGGTGGGAAAGTTTTCCTTTTATTAAATGGTTGATTTGGTGGTGAGTTGGTGGCTGACAGAAGGGGAATGTCTTATGTAAATGCATTTAGCTTTATAACAAGATCAGGGTTTAATAATCTCTGGCCATTCTGACCATATATATCAGGTCACAGAGGATGTAGTTTTACTTCTACAATTTCTGAAATTGGAAAAAATTGGGTAAGCTGTCAAATGGAAGATGTCCAATGGAAGAAAATTTAGTTTTCTCAAAGTTGTAATAAAAGTTGAGAAAACAGCAGTTAATGAGTACTGTAAATAATTTTCTGTTACTAACTCCGCTGGCCGGGGTCAATACACAGCCCTTCCCAAAAAACATAAATCCTCAATGTCATCTATATTTTACTGCACTTTAATCCCTGGTGTATCGGCCTACGGCTTTGTTCCCAGATCTTGTTGAAATGCTCATGAAATGTTTGGTAATTTGATGTGAAAGAAACATGTGTGCCAAGTTTTAATTTTTTGCAAAAATTGCGTTTGAGAGATATGTCACATAATTCGTTTTTCAAATTCCCATATACCTTTGTACAGGGGCTGATTTTGGCAGTAACATAAAATGACCAAAATGGGGCAATTTTTGTTTAAACTTACACATGTATTCAATTATTTCTCAAGTAATTGATGAGTTATAGTAATTGGTGTTTGTTTTTATGGTTTAAATAAATATCAAAAATCCATACAATTTTTTTATTTTTAGTGTTGTCATCAAAAACAAAGAACTGGTGGTCGCACATCAACACTTTTTTGTCGAAGTATTTTCTAGAAATACTGAAGTATCCCTTTCCAAATTTTTCCTAGAAGAACTACAACTCCCTGGTGATGAATAAGGTGTCCCAATGAAAGGAAACAAATGTAAAAAATTCTCACGTTAGATTTTGCAGATTGATGTTTTCTATTTGAAATAATAGAATGTTTTTTAATTTTCCCTACATTATTTTTCCCTAAAATTTTTTCTAAAGAATTAAACACTAATTCGCAAAAAGCCACGTTAGATTTTAGGTATTTTTGTTTATCACACATTCCAAAAGTTTCAGTTAAAAGCACCTTCCCTTTAGGGCTGGGAAAAATTATTTATTGTAAAAATTAGCAATTTTAAAAAAATTAATAAAAACACTAAACCAATCATCAGTCTTGAAAATGCAAAAAATTGTGAGGAGATTTCAATCCTTCCATAGTCCAGTTTTTGGGCAAATTGATTCAGGGTTTTGATTTTTATGGTCATTTTTCTGCAAAGACATTTTATCCGAGATACTACCTTAAGCAATAAATTGTGCAAAAATTAGGGTTTTTTTGAACATATTTTAGTCTTGTAGCGTTTTGCTGCCCCTGTTTGATGCAATACTGAAATCAGTGGTTGACAAGGACAAAGTCGTATTCCATGGTGGTTATGGGAGTTGATGGTTGATGGTTGGGGGTAGTCAGGTAATTGATGAATACGGATCCAATGGGTTAGGGTGATGGTTGGTGGAGCCGTGGTTGATGGAATAGTGGCGTCAGCAGGGATTCAAATTTGTTGCCAGGAGTAGGCCACCTTCATTTATTTTTGAGGCCATTTACTGTATTTGGTTGTTGTTTTTTTTCTTTTATTTACTGAGGAGAATTTGCATGTTAAGACAAAAAACAGAATTTGAAAAATCAATTTTCGAATTAATTTTAATTTTATAAGATATCCAAGTGATCCAAAATCAATATTTTTGTTTTATAAACTAAATTGGACAATCAAGTATGATTTTGCACTGTTTCTTGCCATTTAGCCAATTTAGCATTTCTGGGAAGGCCCCTTTTCAATTTTCTTTTTTAAATAAAAATCAAAAGTGCATGTTACATTTAGGTTTTTTGGACTCTACTGGGAACAAACTTGATTTTTTTGTTTGGCCTTAACAATGAACACTTTCACTTGCTATAGCCTATATCCCAAACATCCTTGTAGGAAAAAGACTAACATCCCTGAGATCACCGCAAAAAAGGTGGAACTTTATTTTTTCTTGTTAGATCTAGGGCACTTTCCTCCCCCAAAAACAAACGGGTCCGCACCGTGATTTTTGAAACGTGGAAAAATCAGTTAAGGGACGTTAGGATAATGGGAATTATCACTTAATTGGTTGTTTCCCCTCATTGCACAACTCACGCCACACCTCTGGAGTAAGCCACAGCATCCTTGATGCTCTTGTTGGACTATTTGGACTTAAAACGAAATTGATGTTATATGAAAGCTGTGAATAATTAAGTTCTTTTTACACAAACAAATTGTAGGTAACTAAACTATTTCCAAGGGATTTCATTGAAGGGACCCGAATGTGTAGACTCCAAGGCTGTAGCAAAATATATAACCTTGATTCATAAAAATAGATTAAATAAACCTAAAGAACATTAAAGGAGCTAAATTTTGATACTAACATACCAAATTCGACCTTGAAATAACTGAAATAGGCGCATTTGAAAAAATAAACTAATGGATTGGCATTAACATTGTGAACATTCAGTTGTAGGACCCTTAAACTAAGTGGGCCCTTGGTTCGATCGAGGGCCCGCTATATATACCGAGTCTTGCAATGCGAAGTTCAATACTATCATGGTTACAAACGGTGAACACGCAAATCTATACGGTGAGGTTAATAAATACAGGAGGGACCATAAGTTTCGGTTGGTATGCACGAATTTTCGTATTTTGCCATAGCCATATTGAGGGGTAAAGGAGCAAAAGACGACAGGCGCTAAGTGTCAACCCCCTGGTATAGTTTGCCTTTGCTATGATCATGGGTTCAGAGGTCAAATAGGTTTTCACCTAGAGGTCATAAAGTTCATTGCCCTCTGTCGTGACCTATAGATACATTTGACTCTTTCGACATTTTTTATAATCTTTGAAATTAGACATATTTGGATATGTTATAAATTTGAATTGGACGATTTTTGACATTTGTCCCTAAGGACCTTATGAACTTTGACCTTACATATCTAGTCTGGGAAATTGCAAGAAATTGAACACTTGAAATACACTTTTCCAGAAAGTTAGCAATTGGTAACTCTCCCTCTTTTACCCCCACAGTTCAATTTTCTTAAAGTGGGGGGCATCCTTTTAGCCCATTTAGGGCCTGACCACTCTATACTTTGTTAGGATACAGAAGATATGAAACATAAGGGATCCTCACCACCAGTAAAGTATTAGTGTAAGATTATATTATTTGAGTCCAATCAATATGATTATCCTAACAACTGTAAATATATTATCACTATACAATTATATCTTGAAGGAGGGACCACACAGTTTAATCAATGAAGATGAATTCTTTGATGCTGTTGATGCTGCTTAATCTGAATGATAAGTAGAAGCGAACAGGTAACTTTTGACCAACTTGTATTGCTCAGAATTGCTATGCTATTAAGAAATTGCTTCAAGGATTTTCAGCAATCTTTATCAAAAGGGTTTAAAAATATCAGAATGTCATCTAGGATAGAATCCTGTTATGTTTGATGGCTTGCAAAATATAATATTAATGTCTTGAAAAATGTTTTCCTTGTTTGCTAATCGACACAATAATCTTTGTTCATCAATACTTTAAATTTATTTTTAATCTGTACTACTGATTAAATGACTTATTTGTTATTCATGCATGGCATGATGCTATGCTTGTTACAGAGAACATTCCATAACTTGCATATACACTTATTTAAAATTAACAAAGTTATTACTGCATTATTTTTGTGCTATTTTAGGGATTGGCAATATTTGCCTTCAGACCAATTATGTTTTTACTAATGGGAACAAAAATCAGCAAACTTTTACAACATGCTTGTGACATGAAAGTGTATAAATATGGCAGTATTCAATCTAAAATTAGCCAAGATTTATTTATCACAAGAATTCTGCACCGAATTATTTTTTGTGTTATCTTTACTCTGCTCTGTGTCCCCCCCCCCAATATCAGCTATGTCGTAAGTTGCATGCAATGATCTTTTAAAAAAATAATTGCTTCACTTCTATAATACACGGCAAGTTGGGAAAAAATGAAGCATTTTCTCACAGTGGCGAGTGCACATAATGACAAAACCCCATACGTACCAAGTGTAGCTTGAACTCATACAATTGCCAATGCCTGCTTCATCATTCTTTGTTGCAGGTAGAAATTATAGCTTACTACATTATAGGCACTCTTTGTCAAATTTTAGTACTTTTGTTGGATTTGAAGATTGTGGGAACACAAAGTTGTTTGCATGGTGCTATCACAAGCAGTTATGTCTCTCTCACTGGCTTTGTTTTCAATTTGTATTTTGAAGAGAAAAGTGACAAATGGACCAGCAGTGATCAGCCACATCAGTGAAGATCATCCACCTCACCAGCACAGGTTATCAGCCATGGTAAGACCTACTGATTTGCCGTTTTTCTGACTCGTCCATGAGCAAAGAGTCTTATGTTTTGTATTTTTGTATATTTCAAATCGTTTGTATGGTATGGTTGAAGTTGATGTTGTTCAGTGGCGTAGCCAGGTGGGGCAGAGTGCCCCCTCTGAAAATGTTTTTGAGGGGAAATCGGGAAATAAAACACAGATATTCATGTTAAATCAGCCCTTGTTCGGATTCTTTTGCCCTGCGACCGGGACATTTTTGCTTGTGATCGGGACATTTGTTGCACCTACAGGGAAATTGCCCCCTCGGAACCACCGGGCTGGCTACGCGCCTGATATTGTTACAGTGCAGATGAGTAAATATGGTAAAAACTTAGTTCAAAGGTAATCATAATATCTCACTTATGATCAAGTGTTATTTCGACCCAGGAAATTAGTTTTGATTCAAAATAAATTCAATTTGGCCCAGAAAAATAGAATTTTGATCCAATTCAAATTCAATCCGTCAAAATTTAAATAATTTTGATTCCAATTAAATTCAGTGCATCAAAATATATAGCACCTAAATAATTTTGATTCAAATCCTGGCAATAATATTGATTCAATTCAATTCAGATCCACTCAAATGCATATTCTAGGGTATATACTAGAAGTGCAGCAGAAGCGGTCAACCCTTGTCTGACCAAGGGGAGGGGTGGTTACCACCCCCTAACGGATGATCCCCGTCGCACAAAATGCAAACAAATATGATCTAAGGCTTTTTATGTAATTGTAAGACTGACTTATGACAGAGGTGACATGATGTAACTTTTAATGTGACATCACATTTATCCTAGTGTTATAAAAATTTCTTGCATTGCTGAAGCAGCCCTGATTAAATGGTGATAACACAGGTCATGCTGACATGCTAGATTTGAATAGATTCCAGTTATAATGAATATGTATGTGTCGAAGGGTTAAGAAAGTGCCTGAAAGAGCGATGGGTAAAATTCTTTCCTGTTGATGAATGACAATGATGACTACATTTCCATTCTATAAGTTTTTCAGTCCTGTATTTGATTTCTAACTAATGTAACTCAACTCTAGGAAGATCAAATTTGATAAAATTTACCTGGGGTGCATATTGCAAAAGTTAACATTTTATTTCTGGAAAGTTTGAAAAGAAAGCTTATAAGAACAATCAGAGCTCAACATCATTTTTTGAAATATCATTGTGTATTTCATCTTCATTTTCTTGTTCAGTGTGACGAGAAGGTGGAAGAAAACATCAGATATGCCTTTGAGAATATTGAGAACGATTGGGATCTGATCCATGAAGAAGGATTAATGAAGGTAAGCAAATCAGGGTTTGTCCCCCACAACCATGTTTTGGAGGGCCTATATGATCATGCAGATGTATGCGTGCCTGGATGGATTTGTGTGGATGGAACAGTCAGTAATCCACTCTACAGACTAAACTGATTAGTCAATGAACTTCAAATGTGGCATGGTGATACAACATAGTGAGGTCATATGCTGTATACTTTTTGGACAGGTTATGAATATTAATGAGCTGTTTTGCATATTTTCAAGAAAATTTGTTAGTCTACTCTACAGACTAAAACCCGAGTTTTAGTCAATAAATTTCTAATATGGCATGATGATAGAACATGACAAGGGTCATGTGCTGTATACTTTTTGGACAGGTTATGAATATTAATGAGCTCATTTGCATTTTTTCTAGAAAATTTGTTAATCCACTCTACAGACTAAACCGATGAGTTAATGAATTTCTAACATGGCATGGTGATAGAATATGATGAAGTCATGTTTTGTATACTTTTTGAACAGGTTATGAATGCTTATGAGCTCATTTGCATATATTCAATAAATTTGGTGATTAAACCACAGTTGTGGGCCATCTTAATTCACACCTTTTTCTTGTTTTTACCATGTTTAGTTTTTACCATTTACAAAATAAAACAGCTTCACTACAGATGGGTTTCCTTTTGTGGGTAAATAACCCAGGCTGTCGAATTTTTGTTTGTAACTGGACATGTTTATAAGTCGTCCAATGAACTCAAACAGCTTATAATTAAATCACTGTGTGATTGTAACTGTTGACCTGATGAAGGAATTTCACTGGAGTGAATTTTAGTGCAATTTTTTTGATTGTCAATTTGAGAAAAGTAAGTACTTAATGTGGGAGGGAATTAATACAAAAAAACATGCAATAGACACTGAAATGCACTCACCCCCCTTAGTGGAACCCCTTAAAGATGTGCATAGTCATTGAATGAAGGCAAGATTTTTTACTCAAGTAGTATGTTATAGCAGCTAAATGCTCTGAAGTTGCAAACTAAACTGATAAAATTAATTTTACTGCTTTGTTTTGAATTTGTGCATGTTCAATTAATTCTCATTTTTGACAGATCTACAAAAGCGAGCAGGAGATAGATGGTATAGTATGTGGACCCACTCAAAGCCCTTCACACAATACGTAAATTTGACAGTCACGAGATGTGTCACCTTCTGGGATATCGGTATCCGTATGGAATTGGGATGGTAAGTAAATACACCGCAGTGGACTCAAAATGTAAACGACACAGTGTGGTCGATTAGCGACTGGTGTCTAAATAGATCAAATAATTCTCTACACCCATATTGAAGGCAGAACTAGATTTGAGTATATGCCCCTCCCTATTGAATACATCTGGCATAACCATGGCAATGCATTGGTATCATTGTCAGTGGCATGTGACATCCATGCATTAATCATTGACCATGGCCTATTTCTAAATACTCTCAATACCCTCATATGCCATATGAATGCACAAACCATATTAAACTTTTACAAACAGGCCTTTGAAATTAATATTTTCATGTGGGATTTGCGCATAAAAAGTTGTTATTAGGAGCATATTTGGTCCCCTGATCATGTAGGAATGTGTTGTAGACAGTGTCTATTCTTAGTTTTTCATAAAATGGGGACCAAAACCAACCAGTGTAAACCCCCTTAATATTTGTTTGAGAAATGTTTTTCAACATCACCAAGATCTGGAGAACACTGAAGCATTGATAGAAACTTGAGTAAAATCATGTTAAATCTTATCAACAACATAGTAGTATGTTAAATTGGTGATTGTAGGAAGTATATTGAAAGGATCTTTACATGAATTGACTCTCTTTAACTCCACAGCCACTCTAGATTTCTCAAATACCCTGAAACTCTCTGTCCCGATCCCGTCATATCACATCAGCTGATTGAAACGAGTGTGGCCTGACGCAAACGTGACACTGCTTTTCCTTCGGCATATCAGGGGTTAGACTTGAGTAGGCAATGGCATGAAGGACGTGGATCCACCATATTTGTCAACTGTTCTGTAGATCATCCTGTAGCTGTAAGATACTAAGTCAAATACCTTACCTACTCAAACTGCTGCAATTCTAGAAAGATTACTCAATATATTTGTTTTCAATTAAAAGTTTTAAAGGGGTACTATACTGCAGACTCCCTCATGTAGACCTAATAGAATAGGACATAGATATTTTTCGTGTTTCCCAAAATGAACCTCACCCATAATTTGTAGCTATATTTTCAGATGTATTCTGCTTGGATAGGAAAGTTTTACTTCTTATTCTTCCGAAGTAAACAAACAATTCTTCCGGATTCAAGAGTACAGTTTTAGTAGTAGTATTAAATAGTAGGATTTTTGTGGCTTTTTTTCCCCTCAGATGGGTATGCATAACATCTGCTGTATTTGTCAACATTTCTCCCAAAATTCACAGGCAGTCAATATCTTTTGAAGTCTCGACTGTCTTTGGTGTCATCAGTCTTTCTGCACATGATGAAGTCATCCACTATAAGACAACTTCTGATGTAATTTCATCCGAAATGTCTTTATGTACATTAGACATATTAACTGTCCTGGGACTGTGCCTTGTGGAATGCCTGAAGTTACATGGGTAGATGTAGAAACAGCACTGTGCAAAGACGACTTGCTGGGATCTCTGAGTGCATCTTCGTTAACCCTAACCAGGACCGGGTCGTTTTGCCGGCCGACGGCCCAAATGCAAGCAAAAGCAATCTATTTTATTTTTACCGGCCCAGATCCAACGAAGCCAAAGCTTGCGTTTCAATTGCACTCGTCGTGTTTTCCCGGCACAGGAATTATTAGCGTAAAGTCCACCTAACGGCCCAGATGCAACGAAACACATCGCGCCATTTTCCGGAAACGGCCCAGATGCACCCGAAACACTCGGCCATTTTACCGGAAAGACGCCTCAGGTGCAACGAAACAATCGCGCCTTTACCGAAAGACGGCCAGTGCACGAAAAACCGCGTGAACATGCAATAACCACAGGGTAATAAATAAATAATAATAAATAACTAAAAAAAAAAAAAACAATAAATAACACACTGATCTGCATTAAATTTGTAGCTTATAGTTCGTCCCAGTCGTGAGTGGCGCTATTACGCTACCTCATAGTCGTGCGGGCGCTAGTATGCTACGTCATGCTCCGGTTTACGTCATGAATACTTTAGCATATTAACCCAATAGCTTAATCGAAAAATGGGGCGCTATCACCATCGAAATCGAAATTTTCTATGGCATTTGTACAGTGTCACCCGCCTGAATGAACCCCATTTGCGGCTTCTGCGGGCCCGACGGCCCCAATGCAGCGAAAACCATCGCATCATTCCCAGTCACTAACGCCCGAGATGCAAATCAAACTCATCGCGTATCATTCTCCGGGAAGACGTGCCCAGATGCACGAACGCATCGGTCATTTACCGGAAAGAACGCCCAGATGCAACGAACGCATCGCTTCATTCTCCGGAAGACGTCCCCAGATGCAATGAAACGCAATGAGAGTCATTTGCGCTACCAAAAATAGTTGTGTTTGCCCGATTCAACAAACGCATTTTCCGCCGTACCCACGTTTCGTTGTCTTTTTCATGCTCTCGGCCGCGTAGGGTTAGATATAGCAGAGACCTTTTGTCTGTTTCTGACAACAAAAACTACAGCTGACATTATTGCTACATGGGTTGGGGAACGGTTGCACAGCGTATCTTCCCTCGCTTGCACCAATGAGGTCTCGGGTTTGATCCCCGGCAGGTGCTCATTCTCGGTGGTTTATGTGTGAATATGGTTGTCTCGATCCATACTCGTTCCCCGCAGGTTTTCTCCGGGTACTCCGGTTTACTCCTGCTTCTAAAATCAATCTTCTTGTGCCTAGAATCTGTTTTCTTGTATTATGTTTTCTCTGATGTGCTAGCACTTTCATGGCTGCCGCACATCGCCTTGAGCACATTTACGTGAATATGTCGGCGCGTTAAATTATTCCATTATTACACATATTGAATTATTCTTCTATTGACATTATTGCTTCTTGTGCTTTCCTGTTCTTCTCTGTTATGAGGGTAATATGCATAGTAAAGTTATTCAACTTTAAGTTTTCCAACATCAAATGTCTTTCCGTTCATTGTGTCCTTCATAACTTGCATGCAAGAACACTCTTGCAATATGTAAAATGAGGTCATGTAGATATAGCCTACAATTTTTGCTGTGTATAGGTTTTTTTGGTTTCAATCCTAAGAACATTTGGTCATGTGGACACTCTTACCAATCTTATGAACAAGATATATTAAAGGTGCTTGTTCTATTTGTGTCTATTGTTCCCTACTTGATATGAGAGCCTGAAACACTTGACATACTCCCCATCAAGTCCGTGGGAAACAAACTTCGGTTTTTATGGTAGAAGCCCTATCACATTGCAACGCCCTATCCCTTACTGTGCTCATATTGATGTTAACCATTAATTTGTCCATTTTTTTTTTTAAAAATTTAATTCCAGAAATGAAAATGAATTTGAGGCTCCAAATTTCATGACGACAATGAGAAAAATACGGCCTTCATCCTGATATCAACATCGATTACTACTCCCGGTAAATCAGGGGGGTCCCAAGACGATCAGAACACGCCACCTTTAATGAAGTATAAGTTCATAATTCCATTTTTGAGGAACGGTGTGTTTCTTGCACCCTGAGATTAACACTAGCATGATTATATGGTGCTCTCTACTATTACTCTTTTTTTCTGTCATATTTTTCAGAGTAATTCCAATATATCCGTGCCAAAATCAATGTGAGATGCTGTGTCAGACATTCCTTGACCCACCTAACATAGACAATCACGAAATCCAAAAAGAGAAGTAACCTAGTCCTGCAAGATATTCTATGTAGCCACATGTTAAGTACATCACTCTCAGAGCAAAACTATACTGAGGTCACAGGCCATAGGGGATCAATTTACTGCCTTTGCTTTGGTTTTTTACATGATTGGATATTGTGAGATTTATGATTAAGTTAACCTGGGTATGCATTGCCTACTAAACTTCGGTTATTGCACATATTAACCCCTGGGCACTACCTCTATCCATCGGCATCTAAGCACTAATTTTTGATTGGTTTACTTGCAAGCGATTCGTTTAAACGCAATAACAGCACATTTTTTGTGTCGGCTGAACGAATGTCATTGAGGCAACATAATAGTCCAAATTTCGTGTGTCCGTATGTGTTGTCCGTCCTTGAACTCGGTTAACCTTTTTTAAATTCTCTGGATGCTAAACGCTATCCCTGATTTACTACAAACTTGATAGGATGATAGAGTGAGGTGCCTCAGTATTATGTGTCGCTTTTGGCTGCATTATTTGCATATCATTAATTTTATAGCTTATTCATTTTTCAGACATTTCGGTTCCCTTTTTGAAAATGCCCTTGGCTTGCTAAACCCTAATCCCTATTTACTTCGAACTTGGGTAGGGTGGTAAATTGAGGTGCCAAAATATTATGTGTAGCTTTGGCTGCATATTTGCATATTCATGAATATTAATTAGCTTATTTGGCCGTCAAAATGACAACCCTTGCCCTGCCAGGCTTGTGTGCAAGTTATCTGGAGTTCCGTAAGGCGTATATATAACTGGTGGAAGGAGCGGGTTAAAGAGTTTCTCGACCCTGAATTGATGTTGGGCATATTTCGGGTGATTACATATGCAAATGAGCTACTTATATCAACAGTTAGGCGTAATCGCTATGTTTTTGAAACGGTACATTGGATATGCAAATTCATTCACTGCACGAAACACCCTTATGGGCGGCATCTTTCTTTGCCTTTTGAAAGTTCCTGATACATGTGCTTAGGTATGCAAATGACTAATTAAAATATGTCCACTAAATGCTGTACTCTAAATGGTACATCGGATATGCAACATTCCTTTGCTACATTAAAAACTACTATACCATACATCATGTGTGTGAAGCATATGGAGGGAATTATTGGGGAGGGGAATTGGTGGGATCTAATGGCGAGGTGGGGTGTGTCAGGGAGGTCAGGGAGGGGAGGGTGCGTCAGGGAGGGGTGGGGTGTGGGGGGTGGGGGTTTTTTTAATTGTGGGGGGGGGTGTTGTGCATCTGGGTGGGGTCGTGGTGATGGCTCACTTTGGGTTGTCGGGGTAATGGGTGGGGTTCGTCGACGAGGGGCGGGTGCCTTGTGTAACCCTGGTGACCTTGGTGTGGGACCTGGTGACTTCATGTGACCTATGGTTGACTTCGTGTGGCCTTTGTGACCCATTCTACTTTGGTGCCTCCACTCACCTTTAGCCTCATTCACAAATCGGTTTGCCGGGAACGGTGGTGGGATGCGACATGGAGGGGTGTGTGTGTCAGAGGGGAGGTGTGTCAGGGAGGGGAAGGTGTGTCAGGGAGGGGAAGGTGTGTCAGGGAGGGGGAAGCATGGGTGCAATGAAGAGGAAGGGTGGGGTGGGCAGGTGGGGTGGGGGTGGAGTTCCTTGGTGACCCCATGACCTTTGTGACGCCATGTGCCCTATGTGACCTCAGTGACCCCATGTGACTTTGTGTCCCCATGTTACCTTGGTGACCCCATGTGACCTTTGTGACCCACGTGACTTTGGTGACCCCACGTGACTGCTGTGACCCTATGCGACCTTTGTGACCCCCCGTGTGACCTTGGTGACCCCGTGTACCTTGGTGACCCATTCGACCTTGAACGACCCCTGGTGACCTTTGCGACCCCATGTGACTCTTTGTGACCCGATACGACCTATGTGACCTCTGACCCATGTGACCTTCGTGACCCCGTGTGACCTTTGTGACCCCGTTGTGACCTTGGGTGAACCCCATGTGGGGACCGTTTGTGACCCATGTGACCCCTTTGTTCCCTATGCAACCTTTTGTGACCCTATGTGACCTTTTTGACCCATGTGACCTCTGTGACTTCGTGTGACCTCATGTGACCAAGGTGACCTCATGTCACCTTTGTGATCCCAGGTTACCTTTGTGACCCAGATGACCTTTGTGACCCCATGTTACCTTGGGTGACCCATGTGACCTTGGTGCCTCAATGTCAACGTTGACCCCATCTACAACCAATGCAGACGACACCTAGCGGTCCAACAGCTGTGATGTATTTTTCAATACATTTCGGTTACACTTTTAAAGTGCTCTGCTGGCTAAACACTATGCCCGCTTTACTTCAAACTCCGGTAATGTTTTGTATAACACTGTTCTCCAGTGCATTTTGTTCTCTTCTAATCATCATTTGCCACATTATCATAAAGCAAGTGATCGCGCACCAGGCTACCACTTTGTGGTTCGAGAACCGCCTTGTTTTTTGAAGAGACGCCCCCAATTTTTCAATTTGAATCTTTTGCACATTTATGTTGGGTTTTGTCAAGGAAACACACCTGTGAAAGAGAATACTAAAACTACGTACTTTATCATAAAATAAGCGATTTTTGTAAATAGAATGAGATCCCAGATTGGTATAAAGACACTATCAGTTTTTTGATTTGCTAAATCAGCAAACGAAAAAATCATCGAAAAAATCAGATGTTTGCATGTATGCACAGGTACAGGTATCCTAACATACCCTGCAAATGATAAGCCAGAAGCAACCTAATAGGACAGAATCGGAGTTTTAGTCATTACTGTCCGAACGGACACTTACTACAACCCGTAATTGAATGGAAATCGTATCTTGAAACACGCCGTTTTCTTCCTTTTTCTGTCATCTACAGCTGGAAAAGGTAACTTATGAAATTCTACATACTTATCCCTTCACTTTGAATCTATTCCCTTAAATTTCAAATATTTTTCAAATCACTACTAGTGTCTTTAACTGTAGAGCTGGAAATCTATAAGTTTATGTCCTTCCATGATGAATAGTGCACCTCAAGAAAATGACCTCTAACTTGAACTTGCTGAACCAATAAACAACCAATGGATGAGCGTAGATACGTCGTGGCGCTATTTTCCCTGCTATTTCATTTCGGAAGACCGTCTCCAGCAGCCGTTTAATTATTTAATAGATCTCCGATATTTAATATTCTAATTACAAAATTCCTCATTTGCGACACATCCACATTTTCGAGCTTACCCATTCACAGGTATAGTTTACTAGCCAGTTACCAAGCAACCGTGTAAAATCTCAAAAATTTTTCGAAAAAATTGGGGCACTCTTCAAAAAAAGTGTGCTATATGGCTTTAATGACCAAATCAGTGATACGGTAAGCATGGTTGTATGGTTTACACGATTAGCCCACTATTTTGATTGGTAACTCAGTGGGCTCCCTCATGTTATGCCTGTAATGAGCTAATCAGGCAGATTAGCTGAGGATACTGGTAGGGTGCTAATTCTTGTTGTTACAAATAGGTGAAATTAACATTCACAGACTGACAGACAAAGCCATGCAATTTTTTTATCTCTCTACATAATTTTGGTTGAATGTCTATACGTTCTGCTATTGGCAGGGGGAGAAAAATTCATAAACCCTAAAAAAATATTTATATTAGTGAACTAATCTTAATATTGAACTCTGGCTAACTTGTAGTGAATTCATTATTCATCTTGGTCTAGGTCCATTATGACAGATAATACTAAGCTTTGTGCAGTCTAGGGTATAAAGGATGACATTGGTTTTCTTGCAGCTCTTTGTACATGTAAGGTGACTGTCATTGCTCACAAACTGCACATTGCTGTGATGTGCTTGTTTAACACTGCAAGAAGCATTGATATCCACTGATACTTCAGGCCAGACTGAGTTTAGGGATCCCACTATCTTGTATCTTGTAACTGAATATGCGTATTATAAAATTTTTCAGTTAATTGAGAAGACAGTGCTAATTACTTTCAGGATATGCCCCTGTTCATGCTGAGTGAGTTTAATGTTTACCTGAACATAGTGGTCAAAATATAATGTATTCAAACCCTGAAACACACTACTTTCATCTTGTTATGGTGGTATTCTGGGAGTCACATGGTGGGTACACACAAGTGCTTTGGATGGGTAAGCATCTACCCAAAAAATTGCGCATATAAGCCTCTGAATTCCACAGATTTAGCACGAAGAAAAATGTGAAATTCAAAATAAAAAACAATTGTCGCAAATAATGTCTGAAAGGGGCGGGGGGGAACCCCTCTACCCGCCAACTGAATCACTTGTGACCCAGGGCTCACATTGTTTAGTGGCAGAGAAGTGAACGGAGTAGTAGCCAGCAATTTTGACAACTCTATGTCGAGACTTACGACCATTGCTTTGGCACTTTGCCTTGCTTGCCAGGCTATATTTCTTGAATTGGTATTGAAATTGTCGTGTCTTTTCAAAATGAACACCGCTAGCATTCAATCGCTCCCAAATGTTCACCGCGAAATCTTTGGGGGAGCTAGTTATGAAATTGTCGACACTTAAGGTGTTAAAATCTCATATTGGTACATAATTCGCAGGCCTACAAAAAACTTCTGTCTGCCTGGACCTTCAAAGGAAGGCATTTTCAAAGTTTCATGGTTCGCTCCTTTTGAGCGGTCCACTGCAAACTATTGCTTGACCCTGGGTTGTTAAAATCTGTTCACGAGACGGGACTGGGTTACCAAACTGGGGTAAAAAATCTTTCACGAGAAACAGGGACTGGTTAAACAAAAACCGTGTGTGTGAGTTTGTGTGTGTTTACTTTATGCTGCCACACGCGCTGCCACCCGCCATCAGTATCTCTTGTGCTTAGTCATTAGATATATGGGAAAACTCGGGGGCGTCGGACAGTTTAGACCCCGAGCGCAGTGGGCCCTCTTTCATGCTCCCTTTCGGTCGGAACACTCGGAATCGTCAACGCTGTCACGGCTCTCCTCATTCCCTCCCATACCTTCGATGCATAAACCGTGTGTGCGTGTGTGTTACTGATGCTGCCACGCGCGCTGGCACCGCGCATCAGTATCTTCTTGGTGCTTATGCATTGTATATTGAAAACTCGTGCGTGGACAGGTTAGACCCTCCGAGTGCAGTGGGGGCCCTATTTCATGCTGCCCTTTCGGTCTAACACTCGGAAATCGTCACGCGTCGGAGCTCTCATTCTCCCATACACTCAATTCATAATGTGTGTGTGTTGTAAGGTCAGGCCGTGAAGTGCACATCACAAAGCACATTTTGCCACAAAGTCTACAGCGCTGGCCAATATTTGACACATTGGTGCAATCTGGGCCGGTATTTGACCTGTTTGTATCAATTTAGGTGTTTTTTGTTTATTTTTCCTTAGATTTTGCAAATTTTTCGCAGTGTCAATTTTTTCTGGACTGCGGTCCCATGGTCCTGGGGATTGTTGGACTGCATCATATTGGTAGAACTATTACTTTTCATCCAATCGGTTCTGACAGGTTTTATGTTGGTCAGAAGAAATGCTTTGATGTTTTCCGGACTGCCTTGAATTAGTTGGCCCACCCTTGTGGGTGTGCACACAGGTGAAAATTCAGCGGTGTCTTTTGCCCACAAGTAATTGCAGGTTTCGTAGATTGCTGCTATATTAATGGCTGTTTTCCATATGTTTGTCCGCATGATGGATTTGTTATATATACAGTGGGACAAATGCTAGTTTTAGTTTTTTAAGCATGATATGTTTTTTTACCCAAGTGTGTATATACCTATTATTTCTTTGTTTGGTAGTTAAACCATTTCAATATAACATGCTGTGTGTAATGTGTTTCTGCTATTTATCCACTGAGTGCTAATGTATTATTAATAGCTTAGGAAACAGAAGAAAGGTTAGCCCATGGTGCTTGTGTGTCCAAATATTTCAAAAAGGGAAAACCATACAAGAGTGTCATAAATGCGTGATTATATACCAAAACTGAAGACTATGAATTAAACATAATGTCAGGTGGGCAGGATTATTTGACCGGAGTAAGCCGATCAGCAATTTTCAAGGCGGACTATTCTAAATAATCATGTTTTGCAAATAGTAATGCTTGTCCACAGACCAATCACTATGTTTAAACATAGCTTCAGGTCAAAAATCTCAATTATGTAATTAAATTAAGATCAAGAATGTTAATTATACAGAGTATCGTGTGGTACTGCTGTAATACAAATATAAAGGGTTATTTACTACATCAAAGCTAAAAGTCCATTTCATCTCAAACTCTGGAATTGAACAGTTTAGGATACTGTTATACATTTTGGTTGACTATTTTGTTGTAATTAATAGAAACGTTGTATTTTAAGATTTCTGAATCTGCCTTTAATATTCAAACTAATGAGATCAATAAGATTTGCCTCCCACACATATTTGTGTGTGATTCAATTTGTATTCAAGTTGTGCTATGACTTTTATGTTGTTATTGGGGGCTGGACAAGCAATTATGTTCTACATGACCTTTCCACCAATATGTAATTGGGTCTTTGAAACTGGCTTGGTTGTGTGTAGTGTGTTGAAGAGCCTACTCACTTAAATCTATAAAGATGGTTAGCATGGCAGAATATTTATTATTTCTTAATTTTTTTTTTTTTTTACAGTCAATCCTGGAGGTTGGGCACCTGCTTCTGTCTTGAGGGCGGTCTACAAACGCGTCTATCCAAAGTTTGTGGATCGATTTTCTTTGTACGTTCAGGAACGTTGTGCAAATAAGCCAATCATGTGGTAGCTGAAATTTGGTGCTAAGAGTTATGCATATAGACATCGACCGCCGACTGTGACTGTTTCTATAAATGAAGAAAGGCCGCCCTCAAGGCTGACGACAAACCCTTTTTTGTACTACTTTGACGTTTGCGAGAAATACGCTCTCATCTTAAGTGTTGATGATGTACTTGGATATAACCAAATACGTTTATGATCAAGCAAGGATCCTTTATTTGCCTGCTAATAAGTGTTTTATTTCTGAAGACATATGACTAAGTTTCTTATGTTGCTACCATGAATGCAGGATGCGATATTGTACACCACGTATTCTGCTCCTTACCAAAATATCATTTTTTTTGGAGAATGTTATCTTTCACCACTTGATGTAACCCACAAAGTTATTAATCTAAGGGTGACGGTGATAACTTTGTGCTTCAAGTGCTCAAATTTGTCACTTTACTCTCTCTACCTTGGTGATTTTGATGGCTGCCTTCAGTGAGTTACCTTCATCAGTATTTATTGTACTGTCTTGCCTGCCTGCCTGTCTGCCTGCTTGCTTGCGTACTGTTATTGAGAAAACTCCTGCAAGCTGCTGTTTGACTTGCGTGTCACCATCAGTGTACTACAACTACTTTCCTGGTTCAGGTTCCCTGCAGACCTGAAGCTTCTCTAGACCAACACATCTGGCAGTTAGAAGAAGAAAGATGCAGGGTATCAGGCCAGCCTCTATTTGCCCAGCCAACCTTCATGTTTGTATATAGTGTATAGTATTTGAAGCTAAATGAAACAATGCTGTTGTTCCCAACAGTTAATCCTGTAGGCTCGGCACCAGGGTCCGTTTTGAGAGCCGTGTACTGGCGGAAATACCCAAAGTTTCTACGCCGATTCTCAGCTTTTGTTGAGGGTCTCTATGCTGCTAAGCCTATCATGTGGTGAAATTCAAAGAAGCCAGTCGGAACTGTCAGCTACAGTGGTGCCATTTTCAAATTATTATTTTTCTTTTTATTTGTCTATTGCAAATTCAGCTTTCAATGCAAATGATTCCGATTTATGAGTTTTTTTATCCATGGGCTATGTTGACATCTGTATGGTCAATTTATGTATGTGTTTGAACATTTCAGGATTGGCGAAAATGCACATATGCAAGGGAGAAGTGCATGAAAAGGAAATTTGTGTTCAATCTGAAGTGCACATATACATGCACATATGCAAGTGTATAATCACCTATGTGCAAAGTACATGAACAGAAAATTTTGTGCACAATAATGTTTAGTGATTTGAAACTACTTGGTACTCTAGGTTGGTAAACATGAGTAGAAAATAATAATCTTTCCCTAGAGGCATCCAAATTGGAAGGCTGAGCTTTCGGCACCCTAGCGAATGCCATCATCAGAGTAGAAAATAATAATCTTTCCCTAGAGGCATCCAAATTGGCTCTGATGATGGCATTCGCTAGGGTGCCGAAAGCTCAGCCTTCCAATTTGGATGCCTCTAGGGAAAGATTATTATTTTCTACTCAATAATGTTTAGTGTACATATACGTGCACGTGTATATGCACATGCACGTGTACTTACATATATTTGAGTAGTACAAAGTTGCACAATCTGCAATGCGCATGTGCAAGTGTTTTTACATGTATGCAAGAAGTACATGAACAAAACAATATGTGTACAATCCATAGTACACATGTAAGTATATATACATGTATGTGAGTACATGTATGTGCATGAACAAAAAAAATGTACACAATCCATAGTGTACATGCACATGTGCAGGTATATAAATGTGTGTGTAAGAAGTACATAAACTGAAGAAATGCACAATGTAATTGTCTTATTATTTTTTGGACAAAAAATGCTGTCTCATCTTTGTTATATGACTGGGGATTGTACATTCAAAACAACAAAACACTCAATGTGTTGTGTCTATTGGAGTTCAAAGTTTGAAGTATGAATAGGTAATAATGTTGAAGTAGTCCTAACTCATGGATGTCATGTGGTATTAAAGACACTATCAGTGATCCACCAAAATGAGTCAAAATATTTAAAATTTGCAGGAATAGCTTAAAAATGAAGGATAAGTCTGTAGAATTCCCATAAGTTATTTTTTCGAACTGAATAATTGATAGAAAACTAAGAAAACAGCAGTATTCCAAAAATCTGAATCCCATTCAATTATGTGTTGTATTAAGTGTCCATATGGAGAGTTATGACTAAAATATCTGATTTTGTCCTTATTAGGCTGCTTTTGGTCCTATCACTTCCAGGATAAGTTAGGATACGTATACTTGTTATATATATGCAAAAAATCTGATTTTTGATGATTTGGCAAATCACTGATAGTGCCTTTAAGTGTAAAACCTGGGGCAAGGTAGCGGTCCTTTCATCTGCATTGCGGTGAGTTGAATTGCTGCAATGCACTCTACTGCAGTATTTTAGAGCATTGCGGTAATGCAATAGAGTTACATACATTTCAACAGGATTTACAGTGGGTTGCAGCAGAACAAGATCTTAAGTGCAATAGCTGCCATTTGTCAGAAATTCCCATCAAACATACTATGCCAAGTCTTTGTCAGTGGCTTTTGAAATGTTTCTCCAGCCACACAGTTGTGTGAAGAACCATTTCACGAGCCACTGACTTCAGGAAAGATAAATTGATTCATCTAATACCTGACAGCACACAGATGTATCACATGGCAGCACAAACCTAATGTGTCACATGGCAGCTATTGCACTTATGACCTTGTTGCACTCGCATGACAATATCAGCAATGCAATACACAGTGCAGTGATGTATGAACGGACCTTAACACCATGTTAGCAGTGAAGTCTTCAAGAAAGCAGCGTGTGAGTGGAGGAAAGTATGCTATCACCATGGTGAAAATAAGACAGTGAATGGCCATGTGATGAACAAGTGATTTGAACATACCGTCTGGACTTCCATAAGACTTTGTGTAATAATGAGAGTATGGTCCTGGAATGTAATAACTAAATAGGCCATTTTTTGACATCAGACTTTTCAATGAACATTGTATTGGCCCAATGAAATTTCTTGTAGTAATTATTCCAACTTAGCATACCTGTTGCCTTTATGACATTAGTGCCCTCTATGTTCACCTTACTGTATAAACCAGTATTGATCAATTAATATACCACCCAAGTGATAGATATGTTGGGTGATTGGGTTGTTTATCAAATAAGGAAAACCACCCAATATCATCATAATTGTATTATTCAGCTTATTAATATAGCTATGACGATTTTGTCATTTGGACGTCGCAAATATTCTGTTTAATTTTAGTCATCTAGGATAACTTCTAAACTTCTAATTGGTCACGATAAAAGTAAGGCAAAGATTGAGGGTGCTATATAAATGTCTATTTTCCTATGGAATTGAAACAGGTGTGTTAAAAATATGAAAGTGTTTTTGCTGCATAAAAATATAAGTGTTTGATGCTTTAAGAAATTAAAGGAGTGAAGCTGTCTGAAAGTGCTCTTGAATGTATGAAGACAGCTGATTTTTAGTTGGAAAGAAATAATAGTAATAATGAATAAGGTTGAAGGAACTAAGTTCTTATGATGCTTGATAAATGAATTAACAATACTTTGAAGAGATATTTGTGCTGTAGTTAGGCATGATTGAATGTTGCTATTGTGTAGGGTTATACTCTTGGCCATATTGTTGGTACACGGCACACATGCATTTCTCACTGCGTACACCGCGCCTTTGTGCATCAGATGGTGCGCCGTTTTGGCGGGCAGGCAAGCGTACTTTGCAACATGTAACAGGAATTATGCCCGCGACTGTAGCACAGATGCTATTGTACTGATCGTTGCTAGAGCAATACACACCAATGATAGAGCAAATAAGTTTATTGTAAATAGATAATGAAATTAAGTATAATATTAAGCTTGTGAATTCTGTTAAGAATTCTTCCAAATGTTGAATTGTCAGGGTTTTTTGGGTTATGGAAAAAAGTGAAAAACTGGCTTTTTTCTTGAGTTTATCAGAAGAAAAAATGCAGATTTTCTCATCTGACATCCTAATTCTTTAAAGTGAAATTAAGTGGCTGGACAGCACAAGATGTAAGATGTTCCAAATATAAAGATTACTTAAGATATAAAGATATGTATTTGAAATACCTGCTAAGCAATGCTGTGTGGCTATAACATGCATGCTCTTGGAACAGACCGCTGTGTATGATGTCCCAAGAGTAGCATGGTATGAAATTCTGATGTATGCATTATCATATCAGTAAGGAAAAAATCCCGGTATATATGAGGTCAGTGAGCATGTATTCAACATATTGTTTTATATTATGTGGATGGCCACGTTTGGTTTGTCCATTTATCCCTGCAGGTATATACAAATTCTTGGCACTGGACACATGATTTGGGACTTAATTCATTAATATAGCTTTCAAATACCGATTGGTAATAAATATGAGATAAATCAGAATAATATAAAATAAATTAAGAATAACTTTAGTGTGATAAATTGTTTGCTGGGTTCAGCATCAGTATGGTACAGAGAAATTACCATGTGTGTGAAGCCTTATACTGCTGGGTGAAGCCAAATGATGAACCCAGTACAATTTACCATACCATGCCATCACTTTAGGCAGCAACTAATAGCATGTGCTGACAGAGTGAAATATGGTGTCAGCTTTTGTATTCTATCTCATGATTTTGTGCTGGTTTCATATTAACTGGTGTAGGAACAAGCTGTTATCTGTTCTTGTGCTACTGGAGCTAGTGGTGGTATAATCTGCAGAGTTAAGTAGGGGATGCTCTATAAATTCAGTGCTGCGGTATCGGTATGGGGACATATAGAGGGGACTCACAGATGTTAATATAACCAAGACCCGCAGATTCTCCCGAAATGGCTTAACCAAAATAGAGGTGCCCAAAAGTATTATAATGAGCATACGCACTTCATTATCATAGTTTTGGGCACCACCATATTTGGTTTGCGTATCATCGTATTTGGAAAGTCCTTATGCATATTTAAGAGACACGCGAGTATTTTACGTTCATCACACTTAGCGAGTGAAAACAACAACAACTGATGCCACATGCTATCACTCGGACTCAAATATCTCTTTTCCTAAGCAAAATTAACAGAGGTCATCGGGAGACATTTTGTGTGTCAGGAAAGCAGGAATCTTTTTAGAGACATGGTTTCTTCCATCGATTGGTTTTCGCATAATTATTGTAGAAAAACGGCCAATCAGATGATGGAACACTGGGGATAACATGACGTGTGACACACAGATTTGTAGGTGCGTGTACTTGTGCAGCAACAGCGACGATGCACAACTGGTTGCGCAACAACAAGGATGGTGCGTGAGGTGTGAGAGAAATCGGTTATGTTACTGGCCTATTCAATAACCCGAGTGTTTGCCCTCTTGGTTTATATTCTAGCTCTGTGAGGGGACTTGATATTTTATTATTGTGGATGTGTATCACAGTTCCCTGGTTCTGCCACCTCTGCCTGGAGTCTTGTTCATGTTAATATTATAAAATTGATTTATTCCATAAAGCTCATGTACGATTTAAATCTGCTGTCTAGCAGATTATCCGTGCTGATTTTATGGATAAGATACAAGGTCTGGGTTTGATTTCCTTCTTGGAACTCATGGAAAATAGACAACAACACAACATGCTGTGTGGAGCATATTAATGAGTTGATGAGCTCATTTTCATAATTTGGTCAGTCATTTGCATTTGTTCATATCAATAAATTATTCTTAGCATTCTAAATTAAAACTGACATTAAATCATTTTGAAGCTACCATTTCAAGGGTGTATTCATATTACGCATAAGTGGGAATGGTACACTAACGTTAAACCTAACCCTGTACATGTAATCCAAAATGTAATCTAACCTAATCTTGATCTCTAAAACCCGCACCAAACCTAGCGTATCATTACCAACTGCACACAGACATACATTTGGAATCGGCACGTTTTTTACAACAATCGCCCGTGTTTAAAAAAATTGTTGTTTTCAGCTTACTCACTTAAAAGAGACTTTACTGCAACAATTTTCAATACAACAATGCAAATTAACATCAACCAAATTTGAAGGTGATGTTTGTTTGCATTTAGAAGAAAATCACCGATAGTGAGTTTAAAGGAACTTGTGCTCTTCACTGGATTAGAAATGGCAAGAATACACTCTAACCAATTGGTCTATTCATACCTTCAGATTTAATCAAATGTTTTATCAACCTAGGTTTTGTAGCTCAATTGGTAAATGGGCCATTCTTCGGGAAGTCACACACATGACCAAACTTTATTTGCCTCGAATGACAAAACAACCAATCTAGCGAAAGTGGAAACATTATCTTTGGTTAGGTTTGGACAAAATCTAACCAAAAATAATGTTTCCACTTTCGCTAGATTATTTGTTTTGTCATGGGAAGCAAGTAAAGTTTGGGCACATGTGTGACATCCCGAAGAATGGCTCAAATAAATTGTGCAAGTAATCTGATAAGTTTAAATCCAGGCAAGTAAACTAAATGTTAAGTTAGGCATTTTGCCTAACTTATTATTTTATTGCTATTTCTTTCTTTACAACCTTTAATGCCTCCTCCACACTTTTACCTCTGATGACCCTCACTCAAAAGTAATGACTAGGACACCAGTTATGTAGGGTGTTCTTTGGGGTCAAAGGTCATGCTGAGGTCATAATGGAATAAAAAACTATACTCGGGGGACAGAAACCCTTTGACGAGCGTGTACTTCTTGGTTGTAATTGGGGAGGAGCTATCAGTGCATATGGTGCAAGATCGGTGACCCAGCAACAGCAGATCACTTTGGTGGCCAATCAGATGCAAGTGCGTTTTTTCCACCACTATAGGCACTAGTACAATACTAAGGGTAACAGTTAAGATGGAAGGGGGCAAGGCTTTGGATCACAAATGACCATTTAAGACAGGAGGACATGTTTTAGCATGATCACTCATCTAGAAAAAGAACCAAAGACTAGGTGTAATGTGGATGTTTAGGGTATTGTATTGTGAAGATGTGATTTTTCTTGGCATTAGCTGCAAAAGCATATTGAAATGAGAAACCACTCAAAAATATTATTTCTATATTTATGATTGAAAGTTTTTCTTTTTGGTTTTAGGAAGTAACATTCCCCAAATGAACTCAAGATATACATATTATATAATTTAAGTAAAAGGCATTTTCATGAGGGAGGGGTCCAAGTTCCTGCTCATCATGAAAATTAAATTGCAATCCATCCAGTCTTGGTTTAATCTAATTTTCCACTAATTATTAATAGGTAGTGTGAATGATCTTGACCCAGATCATTTGTAAGCCTTCTTAAATATGACAATTTTGGTTGCAAATGTTGCATATATGATGGATCCACAATGTCCATCAAATATAACTTTCCATACTTTAAACAAAAATTTAACCTTATTCTTTGAGTTAATTATCCTTTTAGTATGCATGGCCAAAACAGATAAAGTATGGGTTCACGATCCTAAGACCTTTGTCATCATATGAGTTTGAGTCCCGCTGTGGTCAATGTATTTGTGTCCTTGGTCAAGACACTTAATCTTAATTGCCTTGTAAACCCAAGTGGTATCTGAGGAGCTGTTTGGGGAATATTACATTCTAAGTGCTGATAGGTATGTGCACTATTATATGTGCTGCCACCTATATAGATGAAGCGAAATTATTGTGGCGATTTACTGATGCAGCATGATAATAACAATAGGCAACAGCATTTTGAGGCTGTTTACAGCAAAAAGCACTATGATAGCATAGTTAATAATTGGATATTCTTAGCTAACTTGTTTAAAATGCTTTCAGAATCTCTGTACTTGTTTTATGGCCTTAAGCAATTTTTGTGAATGTTTCACCACAATTAGTTGATTGACCAAAAATGGGGACATGTCCATAAAAAATTAACATTCTGAATACCTTTAGTACCTTAAAGCTCATATCTAAAAAAATATTTGAAGTATATGATTCAAATATTTACCACAAACTGGTATCCATTTTTGAAATAATAATAATTATATCAATTGTCTAGCAATGGCTTTTAAGAGAAATTTTGTGGATTACAAGATTTTTCATGTACTTGACCCCTTTCTCATGAAGCATGCCAAAAGTAAATATTTTTTCAGGTATTGTAGATAAACATTCACATTCATATTCACTGTAAGAAATGCACAGGTAATTTCAAGCATTTTGATATTAAATATTGTTTCTGTTCATTCTCCTATGAATCGAATGAACCGGATGGAAAGCATGATGTGAATAGTAATTGTTACTATGAAATCACTGCCTATATTGTTTCAATGTTCTGTGAACATTGCATAATAACACAAAGTGTTTTAATGATACTTCCATATGACAAATAAGATTATTGCAAACAAATAATATTTTTAAGACTGTGAATTTGATATTTTTAAAGGAGAATGCGATTCATCTTGTAGTACCATTGATGGCACTGCCTGTGTTAATGATATGGTTCTGTACAGTGCTGTCTTAAAAGTGTAAGCTTGCTTGTACATATCAAAATGATCCAGTGGTGTTTAATGTTTCTAAGTTTACCCCAAAACATGAAATAAGCTGTATTATATGTATTTTTGTTGTACATTTGTTTAATTTTGTAAGAATGCACCAGATTAAAAATTACCATTATTATAAAAAAATGTTAAAGCATTTTCTTTGTTATTGTTTTTTTTGTATGTCATGATTTGTCATGGTTTATAAGGATAAAAAATGACCAAGCTTATCTCTCATGTTCCTTTTTGTCACACATAGTATATGAGCCAATTTCTGTACAGGCCTTGAAATTGGAGTTTGTTGCACCCACCTGGTGATTAATTTTCCAATATATCACCTTGCAGGGGTGTCCCCCTGGCTAGGATTAGGTATGTTTCCACCACGAAAAGTTGCACATTAGTGTGTAGTGCCTGTTTCAAAATGGCCGCCATTGTTTTATGAAAAACTTACTTTGACTTAACTGCATAGGACGGGGTGTCCCTTTGCTCTGTCATGAGTAATTCTCCTCCATTCTGGTCTGCCCTTTGCAATAGATTTGGCATTTTGGAGGTCCATTAACCCTAGCACAGCTAAATCTCACCAAAACTCACTGTGTTAATTGAGAAAAATGCACTAAGTCCAGAAAGTAGCGATGACGTCATCAAACCAAGGCTCACATGGGCACGAAATCGCTGGCCAGGCCAGCGACACCGCCGTAGCGTGCTATCCCGGGTCATGGGGCTGGGGCCCGAAGGGCCCTGGGTTCGAATCCCACCCGAATTTGCGACTTTTCTTGTTCCCCTCTTTCCTCACTCCTTCAGTTCCTCCCGGGAGATAGGCTAGAAACCGACGTCAGGGTTAGGGTTAAAGATATGAAATTTATCCCGGATTAAATGAAATAAAGTTTTACCTTCCTGAAGTGGGCTTAAACATTTAAGTGTCCAAGATGGCCGCCGGAAGGAGGCATGTTTTATTAAACCTACTAAAATTGGTAAATTGTTGGGGTAAGAATGCGAGTGATAATTTGAGAGCACCAAAAAAATGAATTGTTGGCATTTGTTTTTCACGGACATGATCTTAACTTATGATGGCGGCGGTTATACCCGCTCCAGGGGACCAAAATCAAGAAGAAAAACACCTCTGCACATCTTTTTCAACATAATGAGAACCATAAGGAAAACTATTCATAACATTTTCCCACAATTTTCTGTCTACTTCTGGACAATTGCAGACTACTCAACATGAGTTGACGCTGGGAAGGAAGATGATCTTGGCAGTAGAGAGACAGAAGGAGCCGGGGGGACACTGTCAGGAACAAAGATAGCACTTAAGGTGCTTGAAAGAAAGTTAGGCCACCATATTTAAATTTTCCTTCAAAATATAGACAACTTTTTCACTTCTTCATAAGCATATTTGTTTATTTTTACTGGCAAACCCCTATGATGTCACAGAGTAGTCCTTAAATACAGTCCACCACACCTATATGGTCCCCGTCCCCGCCGAACGAAGTTTCGTTCGTTCGGGATATGGACTAATTAAATGGGCTCACAGTCCGATGTCTGTGATAAAAATTTGACGCTGGAACAGTTGGTCATATCTTTTTTTCCTGCATGAGCTAGAGTAGCCAAATTTGGTCATATTGTAGGAGTGGAAACTCCCTACTAACCATGTAATTCATTCAATCATGGTTCCACAGGGGGATAGATATCAAAATGGAATAGCCGCTCGTGTAACTACATTTGAAATCCACCTCGGCAACTGCCGTCTGTGACAGCTGATTAAGTGTTTCACAGGGGAAGAAGGGATATACCCCCCTGGATCACTACATTTGAATCCACACTCCATCTGTGAAGATTTAGGTGGTGTCGCTTCGACAGGGGGAGTATGGGTTTCATATGGAATAGTCCTTTGCCTACTGCGGCCTAAAACTTTTTAATTAAAGGAAGCGGCTATGATATACCGTGGGCATGTGGATAAAACATGACCTGGAAGTTCATTTGTCACACATAATACTATTTTGTCAATGTCCATGTGCCTCTAAAATGTGGGACCCTAATGCCATGGCATAGTTACCCAATTTTGACATCCTTAACGGGATTAGCAGCGATAATGCGAGATTAATAAAATATGTGGTGGAAATGTATTCTTTTTTACTTATAAATTCATGTATAAGTGTGTACAGTTCCATATAACTGCTTTAAAATGTAGAAACAACCCACCAAATATTGAAAAAAAAGATATTTGAGGAATTTTGCATACCTCTCCCGCAAATAGACACATATAGCGATGGCGTCTGAAAATCGACACTAACCGCTGATTGTGGTATACACCAGTAACAGTATAAACAAAATCAATATGTTTGCGTTTGAGTCAAACTGTATAGATCATGGTGCACCAATATCATTCTTAAAATATGGGATATTCACAGGCAAGCTTTTGATCTCAAGTCAGGATTTTTATAATCACTATAGAAATTACAGAATCAGGATAAAAAGTGCTGCCTTGCCTTTTAATCCAAACCGGAATTTCCAGCCAACCACTTGCAGGTTATGTTCGGCATATCCATGCTAGTAACAAAAAGAAAACAAATATGAATTTTGATGATTTTTTCGAGGGGGAGGTTGAGGAGGAGGGGACGTCCAATAAGACTTGGGAGAAGCAATTGGAGGAGAGGACAGTACGATAATACATGGCAAAAAAAAAATTTTTTCTTGGCTACGGGCCTGATTGTTTGTTGTCTCCATTGGGGGGCTAGGGAAACTCACGGTAAATTCATAATAAATTATTAAAATCATATAACCCTCAGTTCCCGCAAATAAATTCATTTTCATTCTTCAATTTCATTTCCAATATCAGTGACTATCGGATACACATAGACTTCAGCAAACAATGGAGTTAAAGATATTCATCACCCGTATGCAGTGTAAAAACACTTCAGACTCCCTTCATCTGGAGTGGGCAGGACCATTGTTATATTTCGCGGGCAGCTGAAATAGATTTCAGCTGTTACCGCCTCTCCTCCAATTGTAAGACTGAGTACTTTTTTCAAATACTTAATTAAAAAAAATACTTAACCTCATTCACAATAAATAACATTGAGCTTCTATAGTGCGTGTTGAATTAACCTTGGCCATGTTTTTCATCATTTATTCGAAAAGGAAAGAACCTGAACAAACTCATTGAGAGAATGTTGCTGTCAGCTTTGACCTAACAACTTTGGAATTAAAATCCGTAACTTAATTGCTTAACTTCATTTCGATTCAATTTACCGTGTTTTCCAAGAAAATTTAGTGTCAACGACCCTATATTAATAATGTCCACTGGTTAGTTATTGTGAGAGAGGACGGTCTTTTTGTCACTCCACCCCGAATCGTGGAAGGTTGCAAACACCGGGCTATAATCAATGGCCCACAATACCGGCCCATTGTAATATCTTTGCTCATGGTTTGCTGAGTCTATACAATCTCATTGGTCTCTGATATTGACACAAATAAATTGAATGTGACATTTTTATTTTATTTTTAAGAAATTGTTGCCATTTTAATGTGCGGGAACAGACAGGTATGTGATTGTAATAATTTATGATGATTCTACACTTGGTTTTTCCCTTACCCCCCCTCGATGGGGACGACATAATTTGTTATGCAGTTTGGTTTTTTGCCACGTCCCATATCCTAGGAGGGTTGGGTTGAGGATGGAGATGCAATTGAATCGGGTGCAGTGGAAGAAGGATAAGGTGGCTTGCTGCGATTGTGAGGTGAATCCGGCCAAAAACCCCGTTTACAGGGACAAAACTGGATTCAAACTTTGTTTTACACTACTACTACTTTTTAATGTTCGGATTAGCAAATTGCTAATTAATCCTTAAGGGTGTCCTCTTGCAAAATATTACCCTAAACAGTTGACCGTGTTGTATTTGGTATATCTCACAAATTTACATAGGGTCAACCAACTGTTCTCCTGGAACACCAGAAACATTTACTAATTTCATAAGTGCAGCTTTTCATTATTACTATCTTAGTGGGATAGATTAAGCAACTTTCACTTAACTCATCTGAGTTTTCATCTCCTCTATCATAATTTTTAAAATATCAAGACTAGAACGACACTCGAATCCGCAATGTATGGATTAGAAGACCAAGGTCTACACCAGTACCCCACACTAAGTCCAACTGGCAGAAGGGTGTTATTTTGTAACGTAATCAATACATTAACGGACGCAATGTGGCAGCATAATAAAGCTGCCACTTTTAAATGCAATAGGTTTCTAACTTTGTATTTTGCTACAGCAATGTCTTAAAAGGAAAACAGAAGGTGATTTTGATTGCAATACCTTTCAATTACAACAGGCTTATTAAGTTTTACCAAAAAGAAATAATTTTCCACAGCTTAATCCTTTTCAATGGGGATATTTTTAGGAAATCGTAGATATGCAAAAATCAGGGCTTTCATTTTTAATCCAGCCGCGAGCGCTAGTTTAGGCACACTTGAATGAGGTGTTTTACCTTTTTTGTTCTCCCATACACAATGTATTGCCTTGGGTATTAGCATTAAACCAACCATTTAAAGGGATTATCAGCAATAATGCGAGAAAATCAAAAATTGGAAATGCATTGTTTTTAACTTATAACTCATGGATAATGTGGTGTACAATTCCATATACTGCTTTAATGTAGACCAACACACCAATAGTGAAAACTGGAAAAGTATTTGAGGACATTTGTCATACCATCCGCCAGCTCCTGTAAAGAAACTAAAGTGATGGCGTCTCAAAATCTACAATAAAAACACTATTTGGTCTACATCACCAGTCAGAATAAGACAAATATCAATAATGTTGGGTCGAGGTCAAACTGTATTGAATCTGGTCGACAATATCACGCTTAAAATCGATTGGGATATTCGTCGAGAAAGGCCTTTTTTTTCATCTAAGTCAGGTCGGAATTTTGAGACGCAACGATAGAAATTACAGAATCCGTTAAGTACTGCCTCGTCTTTAATAGCACTGATTTGAAGCCAACCACCTTGCAGTTATGTTCGCATATCCATGCAGTAACAAAAATACAAAAATATGAATGTTTCATGATTTTTTTTTTTGATTTTCGATTAGCAAATCGCTGTTTATCCCTTTCAATTATACAGTGTTATTGGGCCCAACATGAATATAGTGACATGACCACATAGCTTAGTGTTACATGACAAACAGCACATAATTACATTACATTGTGGATTTTGGCGGTCCGTTGCTTCACAGAATTTTTTGAATGGAATTGTTTGATCTTGAATCATGTATGCTTTAGTTTACAGCAGTCAACAAACTATTTTTTGAAGGTCAGATCTTCTAGAATGAAACTGAGTTTCTGTACAAAACAAGGTTATTTTCACATTTTAGTAAGCTAGCTTTTTGGCAATCCGATTTCAGTTAATTTGGGCTGCATAATCAAGTTATCTTTGGTATAGTGGTTGGTATGTGGTAAACAAGTACACACACTGGAAAAGTAATTGGGCAACATGTCCGAAACAAAATTTCATAATCACCATACAATGATTTCAAATATAAACGCATGGATTTTTGAACCCACTCAAAACGTATTTAAATTCCAAAGTTGTGTATTTTTCATACAGTTGTTATCTACAAATCCAAGAGAGTCAAAAAACGTTTTGGTATTTGATTTTTCACGTTCCCTAAATATGGCGGAACAAAAAGAAACAACAAACGATAACTTGTTACTTGCACTCCAGAAGATACGACAGCAGACACAAAATATAATGGCTTCAAACAGCCACTTAATGGATTGTCCGGGTTCATTAGGGTTTACTTAAAATTGATTAAGGGAGAAAATCATGGTGGGTGTGTGGTACGCGGGAACGAGATAAAGTCAAGGGAAGACATGGTCTTCGAAATATTCGAGAATCCGAGACACCTAATGCAATTCTAATGATAACCACATGGTTTACGTAAATCATGTGTAAATTACGCTTTCACATTAATGACAAAACAGCACAATGTCACGTGCCATTTAAATTTGTGTTTTCAGTTATCACGTGACCTCTTCTGCCATTAAATTCCCGAGTCCAACGGTGGTGAACATGCTCCAATCTTTTATTGACATTATCTCATTGCCGGTCCATACAACCACACCAATTTTTCGCCCCTAAACATTTAGAGTAGACCCTGACAAACTCATAAAGTCTCATTTAGCGAATATTTGGCAGCCATTTTTGACGTTCCTCTGCTGTATTCCTTCGGAGAACAATCGGCAAGTTATCATTATCCAGCTTCTTTAACCCGCCATATTACGGAATAATGAAAACCAAATTAAGCGTTTGCGTCACGACTTATCTGGGAACATCATCGTTGTGGAAACCCATTTGACAATAATGTGTAATATGTAGCCAAGAACTCCTGATACAATTTTTAATCAACTTGTGATAGAATTGGCTTTTTCTACATTTGCAGACTTTTGGCCAGTGTGTGTACTTTAATTAGCATACAAAGTGTACATGTAAAATAATTTTCAACTGGACATCCTTAAAACCGCTATACGCCCACACATATGCATCACATTGCAGATATTTCATTCAGGTATGCACGCAACTGATTCTAATTACTGTTCAAATTAACACCAAATCCTAATGTAATTATCTTAAGAATTGGTGATAGCTAGGTATTATTTTTTACACATGGTGACCTGTGTGGTGTACTCAACCGGTAATGAAATTGAGGATTGGGCAAAAATAAAATGGTAAAGGATAGAAGACAGAGAAATTAGTTATTTTGAATGTCTCCTGACTTTGCAACTAAGTACACTTCTGACAGTGGATATCTTAAAGCTATATAGTTTTGGATTGACACAAGGTTGTATTACCTCACATGTTATAAACAGCTGCCTAGATAGTCATCATCTGCATTTCTGTATATACCCCGCGATTCATTTATAAACGTGGCCAGGAAACCACGAACAGTAAAGGATAGGAAAGTTAGCACATGAAGACCAAAATAACAGTGGAATGAAAGTTAGGCAGACACAATATGTGTCACCCAATTAGACATACTTTTCATCATTGTGACCTTTAGATTTCAGATTATGTGGATGCCAGATTGTATGGTGCCTAACTTTACAAATTTCAAACGTATCAGGGCATATAAAGTTGTCATCATGCCACTTTTAAATCGCCTCCACATAAAAAAAAAAACCTGAAATCTGAAGGTGTATTTGTCCAAAAAAAAAATCAAAATTAGGGTACATGCACTTTAACAGCATTCTCCTACTTACAAGGAAATTTCATCTTTTCCTTTAAAAAACAAAACAATGCGAATTGGAATTAGTCATTATTGTACAGATATTGATTGGATTTTTTTTACATATCAGATACCAGGATAGGATATCCTAATTTCCAAAAGTTTCAGACATGCATGCTGGAAAAAGTCCAAAATTTATTCAAAACGGTCAAACTTTCTGCTCCACATGGAATATGTTTGAAAAAAAGTGTTGTCGAATTCCAATTTTAATGGCGGGGATTCCCGAAGGGATTATATAATACATGTATGAGATAAAACACCGTGGCAAGGGAATGCACTCACATCTTGGTTAGAATGGTTCCACCATTATAATTTTTCAGTATCGGTTTTATTATTCAGTGAAGTTTTGTTTGCTTCAAACTGCAACTTGAAACTTAAAAGCAATAACAGCACAATTTTTTGAAAAGCGCCCCCTATTTTCCAGATATTTTGAGATTTTTGCACATTTGCATTGGTAATTGACTAGTAAACAATACCTGTGAATGGTAAAGCTCAAAACTCTCTATGTGTCGCAAAATAAGGAATTTTGTATTAGAATAATTAATATCGGATATCTCCGATAATAATTCAACGGCTGCTGGAAATGTCCTTCCAATATGAAATAGCCGAGAAATTGGCCCATGTACGTGTCTACGCTCATCCATTAGTTGTTCAATCGGTTCAGGCAAGTCAAGTTAGAGATTATTTTCATGAGGTGACACTATTTCATCATGGGCGGACATAAATTTGGCGTTTCTAGCTCCGCCATTAAATTACAATCAGGGATCCGGATTCTAATTACAAAATCGATTCTTTTATGACAAATACACATTTTTTAGCATTACCACTTTTTTTTTTAATTACCAACACGACTGTGCAAAAATCTCAAATTTTGAATGGGGGCACTCTTCAAAAAATGTGCTGTTATTGCCAGGGGAGGGCGGCCAAGAAATCCCACTTTCAGACGTTGCCATTGGTTTAACACGTAAAAGTGAAATCTTGACGAAAAATTCTGATTTTTTTATATGTTGTCAAGGAATATTTTCTTATTCCAAAACCGTTGGAGTTGAAGAATCAACTCCACTGGAAGGGTTATATCTGATTCTTTTTGTATTAATAACGAACGAGGATGAGGTCGTATGTGGGTCATGGGAACACCCATGACCGACCCACATCAAACCACCCAAATTGGTTTGTGGTTTGCACTCTGTATTGTTGTAATTTCTTTTGACATTTTTGGTGATTTGCTATAATGAATGAGGCTTGGCCGCCACCGCCTGGTTATTGCTTTAAACCTGATTTGAATTTCAATGATATCTTTTAAAATCAAATTGATCGGGTGTCTTCTCCACCTGAGATTCCCTTTCTTCAATGAAAATCTTGTTTTAAGATTGTGATTTTATGGCAAAGTAGTTTGCCCAAATTTGATCTGCAAATATGTTTACCAAAAGGGCCTAAAACAGAAAATAAATATATAGAAAACCCTGAAAAAAATTGGAGAGTAATATTAAAGTGGTTTTTCAGCTTCCAGATGTAGGATCTTTCTTGGACAATTACCGTAAAACCTCGATCATAGGCACCTTTGGAAGCTGAGGAAATTCTTGAGAAGGCTAAAAATCATAATAGCGCCCTCTTGCAATAATAAAAGTCGAAATTCACTTGTTAAAATGCCCGAATTTGAAAGGAGGACACTAAATGCGTTTGTCGCTATAGGGCGCTTTCACGGGAGGTCAAAGATTAACTTAGCAAGACTTGTTCACAACATCACAAGCAAGCAAAGATTACAAAAGAATCACTTGCCGAAATATCTGAAATTTTCAGGTGAAGCAGGTGCATGTATTAATTGTAATCTTCGCATGCCTGGATTATCTGGAGAGCCAACAAAAGCCCATTCAACATAATCTACCTTCTGTGAAAGGCCTGATAGTGATAAACCGGCGGTAGAAGATAGAAGAAGATGGACAGTGAACGCAATAATGAGAATGGAAGTACATAAGTAAAAGTAATTATCCCATCATTGTTGAAATCGGTAGATAGAACTTGTGAGATTATGCCTTGATTTAAGTAGGTTATCCGACATTACTGGACATGACTGATTACTGCCTCTTCACTTCGTCAAACAGAATTTAACTCTGGTGACCTGTTACAGGAAGATTTGTAAAAAAACCGCACGATTTCCATTCCACTCTTTAGCAAAATATCGCTTTTATCGCCTTGTCGAACTGTAACGTCTCGTGATCTTCTACCAAATTCAAATGCCAATATGGCTATTATATTTTAGTATTAATTTACAAGCACGTTTTTGATGAAATTTTTTTTTAAAAAAATGCAAGTTTCATTGCATTATTCTCTATATTTGCAGGGGAATGCGAGAGTTTTAGTATACAAATGTGAAAGATAATTGCTGTTATTGGGCGAAGTTGGCCATTTGAGAATGAACAAAATTATCCCCAATTTTGTGGTCATTGTGTAAAATACATCAAAAAAATAATATATGTCATCTTAAATCAATATCTCCTCTTTCCATCGATAGGTAATTTGTTCATGTGCGGTCAGGGTAACCGAGTAATCATGTTTTTTGCACAATGGCGACAAAGTGAGCTTGATACCAAGTTTCAAGTAATGCTAACACAAATCCTAATAAAATTTTCCCCCTCTTCTCACTTCAAGTCATGCCAAATGGGATTTGGTATTAAACTTGGTCCCAAGCTGACTTTGTCCCATTGTGCAAAGAAAAAGGAATTCGGAAAAGAGTTACTTTTTGCTCTTGAACAGCAAATGCTAAACCCTATTCAAGAAACCAAAATTATTATCGGGCATATATTAGCTAGTCAAAACTGAAACATGGATGAATAATGGACGAGGACATAATCTATTTGTATTAAACTGCAATTTTAACACGACTGAATAGATCATGCTTTTCTTTGAAGACACATGTTGGATGTTAAAACCCAGGTGCAGGATTACCACGTCATCTATTCGCTGTTGTATTGATTATAACCAACACGGTACAATAATTGTCTGTAGATGGACAGTTTTTGAAGTGCATATATTTGCACGTCCTTGACTCCATAAAGGTATTTTCACCAGATGCGAAAAAAAGAGTTTAATGTTTTAATAAAATTGTCCAAATTGTTAAAATTGTTAAAAAAAGAAAAAACCTAAAAAATTAAATAAAGTGTTCATCTTGATAGAATGAGTCTCCACCAAACCCCATCTGCAAAGTTTCAAACCGAAAATTTCAATCCGTTTGGATAGAAGCAGCAAGCGATATTTTTATGATAACCACCTCAGTAGACCACTTATACTGATGTGTTTTTATGACGATTTTTTATAGTTGATTTACTTCTCTTACTCTAAAATTTTGAGGGCTGATTTAAAAAAAGAAAGGTTTAACGGGGACTTGAACCGGCAACGTTTCTATCTGCAGTCTCAATCTATACTCAATGCTATACAAACCGACATGGCAGACAATCCTTTCTTCTGGATACTTGAATCAATAGTTTTACGGAATAAAGTCATATACACAACTGCTTTACTACAAAACAGATGTAAAAATCGAGCGACCTGACATTGCCGGGTGACTACGGGTTTAGGTTGTTTCGCGGGGTTGGGTTATGCTAAAATAGTAACGGCAAGCGGCGAGGAGGCGCGAGGAGCCGACCAGGGTACATTCGTCAAATGATGAAAAAATATGGTATGCGCCGCCTTATTGATCCTAATTAATTTAATTTTGTTTGCAAAAAAACCGTCTTTCTGCCGGTTGAGTTGGTATGGTCGTTTGTTGTATAGGCACTCGTCTTATAGCTAAAGGTCGTGAGGTTCGATTCCCACTTCTGACACAATTTCTATATTTTAGACTAAGAGGATGAAACTTCAGAGACGGCTGAACCTGCGATTTGCTTGGTTAAGTATTGGATCACAGCCGAACAGCTGAAAAAGTGATTTTTAAAGGTCACAGGAAAGAATGATAAACCTACTCCAAAATCTTTTAGGGGACATTCCACTCCAATTAACAGGGCCAGAAAAAGAATAATTACCAGGGACGTCAATTAGTGAAACTATTGATTTTCAGTCAGTGTCATGAATAGAAATTCACACCAGTCACCTGGAATTTCTATTCTCTCTGAAAAATCAAATAGTTCACTAATGATGTCATCATCAACCCAAATATTGAGTGCTTTCTTGCCCCTCTGTAGACTTGACACAAACCACATCCAATTTTTATTTGCATTTCCTGGGACCTTTAAAACTCATAGACTATGAATCGGCCAAAATGGGGTAAATTTTGCTCATAAATTCCTAACCAAATTTATCTGTAGCCTAAAATTTCACAGGGTAAGCGAGAAAATAGTATGCTTTCTTCAGATAGACCCTACCATTATTTGACCACCTCCGGTAATATCTGTAGTTCTGGAGACGAGGCTAAAAGCGTGTGATTTGTGGGGGGTTTGGGTTAATAATTTAAACATGCAGTCGGTCGGGAGAATTTGTTCTTGTCAATATGTTTTGCGGTCGGGCAGTTTTTGAAGGGTCGGGTCGGTCTGGGTTGGTAGTATTGGGCCAAATCACAACATTTTGAAAAAAAAATAGTTTAGTCCAAAATGGATAAAAATCTCAAAAGTTTGGATGTTCCCCCCAAAGAATTCACGTTTCCCAAAGCAATTCACCTCCCAAAGGAAAAGAAAATCTGGCGACTATACTTTGTCAGTTGGGTTACAGGAAAGAACATTGATTTGTGTAAAGTCTAAACCCGGCGTTATCTTATTCCTAATCTTCTTAAACCATTTTACAAGACGTGTTGAGCAATCGCACGCTTCTAAGGAGATTGTATATTTAAACTGTTTGGTTCGCTAATTCTATTTCATGGCAAGCACTAGAAATACCCGCTATGGTATTGAAGAGGGTCGTGGGTGTTTATTCACGGGAACCAATCAGCGGCGGTATTCATGCTTATTCAATTATGAATCGTGAAAACATGATCCAGGCGACACAATTCCCTCCATTGAGAAGCGTGTTTCATGATTATGCAATCCAATGTACTTTGAAAGGCAGACACCATAGCCATATCTTCTAAATATCCCAATAATCCATGCATATGCAAGCAGATAATTGGGCAAGAGACGCATTTGAATAATCGCTGATTGCCTTTCGTCTCTCCATGCTCTCAGAGAGGACCGTTTCAGCTGTGCGTGCATGAAAACGTCACAAGAATTACCTTTATCTGGAGAAAAATATAATTCCAAAACCTCTCTAGACTACAAATTGAAAACAAAAAAACAGAAATGAATCAACACCCCTAACACGAGACTTCTCATTGAAATGGGTGGAAAACAAATATTTATGGAAAAAATACACTACGATGAGATTCGAGGGGCCTGTTACCAATTCGAACCTCTAACCTTTTTGTAATGTTGGTGTAGAATGTTGTGGTTTAGCTTCAGATTTAAGGAGTGGTTCAACAGCAAACTATTAAAGTCTTGTGTTTTTTTTTTAATTTTGAATCTTTGTACGTATAGATCAGGTTGTTTGGCTCTACAGTTAGTTCCTTAATAACTGAGGAGATTGGGACCACCCCTGCAATAAAAGTGTAGAAGATATAATTGAGTGTTTTAATGGAGTAGTCAGTTTGTTCAAGCAAAAATCTGAGAAGGAGTACCGCATGCAAAAATAAACCGTTAAATTTGTTGCAAATCTGTTAACCGCAAACACTAGTAGCAGACCCAAAATAATTGTTTGTTTGTGTAACTTTGCATCATATGTGATTATTGTATATAAAGTACATTCTAGAAAAGAAAATGGACGCCATGAACCCGATGATGGCATCAGAATTAATGTAAAACTTTCCTTATTTGAGAAAAATACTAAAAAAACATGCTATTGTGACCTAAAAGATGTTTTAGACAACAAAACAAAAAACAAGTTGAATTTTTCATGATTTATTATGTTATTTTTAGAAACAAGCCAAATTTGTTCTAGGGAGTTTTTTTCATTTTTTTTAATAGAGCTTACTTGTTCGAAATATAAGAAAAAATGTCAAAAAAATGTGTGATTTTTTACTTTTCTTTTCAAAAATTTGAGTATATAATTGGAGAATATCTTTAGTTAGAAATCAAAAAAATAAAAATTTAGACAAAACAAAGTCCCTAGAGAGGACCGATTGCTATCGTAGGAAGTTAAACCTTACTTTTACTTCGGTATTTTTTGGAGTTATCTTGTCCGAATTTTGCCAAATTTGAGAAAATTGAACATGAGAAAATCTGGGTTTTAGTAAAAAAATGTCTTGTACGCCATTTCAAGCTGTCTCTTTCTAAAATAACTTTACCTTTTAAACTTCAAAACGGTATGTTGTGGAAGTGATGAAAAAACATCTGATGTACTAGTGCATCAAACCTCTTTTGTCTTCAACTCCAAAAGAAGTCGAAAGAAATTGAAATTCCTCTGTCCAAATTAGCGCTTTGTTTACATTTTCAAATATTATTTTTGTTTTCCAAGATGCGTTCACGCAAAGTACAAGTAAAAGCACGCGCACGCGTCATTACGCAGAAAAAAAAATTCACCACGCGACGCGATGTTGCGCCTGACGGCGTGTAATGTGCTTAAAATTCCTGCCGGTAGACCATGTGTGTTGTGACTTTAATGGTCAACTAGCTGTTTTAAATTGGCAAAAAAAATTACAACTCAGGATTGTCTTTGATGGATAAACCTTTGTTGTAACGATAGAACACAGGCTGATATTTACATGGTGCCAAAAATCGAAAATTCGTTGTAAAAACAAAAGCCACGAGGGTTGCCACTGCCCTAAAACCTTGCCACGGTATCACAATAACTTGTTGATTTGATTAGCATGCGTACGTAACCATGATCTATACATGAAAAAAAGTTGGAAAAAACATGAAAAAAAAACCAGACCGATCGAGAATCGAAATCAGACAAGTTACGAGTCAGAGCGATGCTTGATTATTGCAGCGTGGTGTCGGGTTGGTTGAAGTGAACAAGCTCCACAAAGATGGAACGATTGCACGAAACCTTCAATACAAATGTATAGAGATTGCGAGTGGGATTAAAGTACCGTAAGTTCATTTAAGAAAACCTGAGGACACCGCGCTGCCAAAATCGGATACTGATCATTCAGTCATGCGACCTGGGCACATGAGAAGAAGATGACAATACATGCACCTGCTCACCTGAAATCAATATTTCGCAAAGTGATTTTGTAATCTCTGATTGCTTGGGTTTGTTCTGAAGGTCAAGCCTTGCTAAGTTAATCTTTGACCTTCCTTGAAAGCGCCAACACATTTCGCGTCGTCCTTTCAAATTCGGGCATTTTAACAAGGGAATTTGGACTTTTAGTATTGCAAGAGGGGCGTTATTATGATTTTCAGCCTTCTTGAGAATTTCCTCAGCTTCCAGGTTGCCTATGATCGAGGTTTAGGTATATGAATTGATAAAGTGCAACGTGGTTATTTTGGAAAATGGTGACTTTCTAAGAAATATGAAAAGTGGATGTAGGCGTTTGGAAAATCAACTCTTTATATAATGTAATCAGCAATGCGTATGAAGGCCCAAGAGGGGGGGGGGATTTTTGTTATTTTGTTTATTTGTTTTAAAAAAAAAATGAGTCTCTAATCCTAATGCTCTCTCGTTCTAGCCTAGATGAGTCACCCCTGGGTGGGATGAACCAGGCCTCAGGGCCCCAGTCCCATGACCAGGGAGGGTGAGCCACGAGGGTGGGTCGCTGGCCCGGCAGCGGTTCGTTGCCAATATTGGTGTTCTATGAAGATTTGCCATTGCATGATTGGGAAACTTAGTGAATGTTCTAGCCTCAGTGGTATTGGTATTTGTGGTTTGGCCCCTAGGGCCAAACTAACTCAACAAATGTTAAAGTTGTGATATTTTTATAATGTTAATTGCATGGTTGTTGGTTCCTGCCCTGATAAGGAAGTAACACAATCATTAACAAGTATATTAGATGCATGGTCACACTTGATAAAACATAATGAGGTATTGAAACTTTAGTGACACAATTATTTCTGACTACTGCGTTGGAAAGGCCCCAAGTGACATGTTATCTTTCTGGTCCTGATCCTGGAGCCTGGGTATTTAACGACAGAGTAGAAACAAAACTTGTTATGAGGGCGGGACGGCCTCTCATAGCTTTCGTCTTCGTGCGAGTTGTCTTATATAGTGTAGCATTTTGTTTACTTAATTATTTGTTTAGGTTCGACCAAGCCAAATGCCAGGACTTGTAGGGATGATAGAAACGGGATTGTAAAAAGGAGAAGGTATATGATTTGAATCAATATGCAATATATTGGAAATCTGACAAAAAAGGTTTCAAAACATCTGGAATTCTTAGTGATTTTCAAGAATCTTGAGAAGAGAAGTGTTTTTGAAGAAGGAATAGAATATGCGTAGTTGTGAGCCTCGGTGTGACCTATTTCGCGAGATGTTTTCAACCACTTCAAGTGGTAGTCTGGGCTCCAAGAACTGTAGAAAAGTAGGGAGGATACCTCGAAAGAAACTGTTTGCTAGGAATAACATTAAAATGGTTGTTTTAAAACCTAGGAGACGAATCCAGAGGTTCGTAAAATTTGCCGGGATTGCAAAAAAAAAAAAAATAGAGTATTGTACGCAAGAAAGATGGTCATCAAATTGGGGGGGGGGAAAAATTTGAATGTACTATTTTTATTTTCGACATATTGGAAAAGAGTCTTTCACAAGCTTCCTTTCACTTTATTGGAAGCTATATAT
>JAMKCH010026021.1:0-19335 GCA_023653785.1 Ophioderma brevispina
CTGTGCTAGTGTAAACCACAATCAGCTGTTTATTGTAGATTTTGAGACATCATCGCTGTATGTCTATTTGCGGGAGATGGCATGACAAATTTCCTCAAATCATTTTTTTTTCAATATTTGGTGGTTTGTTTCTACATTAAAGCAGTTATATGGAATTGTACACACTTATCCTTGATTTATAAGTTAAAACAAATGCATTTCCACATTTTTCGATTCTCTCGCAATATCGCTGCTATTCCCTTTAATTCTTCATAACATCAAAAGGAGGCATTTCTCTGCATGAGAAAAATATGAACTTTGTTCCAGTACCGATACCAAAATCTCAAAATGGGGGATGAGGTTGTCAATCGGATTACCTGTCTTTAATCCAGATCAGTGTGTATTTCACCTCTCACTCGAAAAAGTGTAATTTTTTTGCATCGAAAACCAATAAGTATAAATGGGAGTTTCCATAACCTGACCCATCTGACACACTTTTTTCTGATGAATTTGGAAACTGTAATGGAATAAACATGTGCTTGTTCCTTGAAGGGTTACCTAAATCATAAGTGTGTCAGAAAAAAGTGTCAGATGGGTAAGGTTATGGAAACTCCCAGTATAAATGGTGTATCAGGTCATTTGATATTTTTACTATCTAAAAAAAGCTAAGGCCAGGGAAGTTGATTCTTAGTTTCCTATTGGAGATTTTGAACTAGCATTGAGGTTTAATTTCATTATTCATTTACTGTCATTCCATTATTATATTAAAGATATGTTGAATACACTACTACGCAAAATATTTATTAAATAAAACAAAGTTTACGAGTGCCTAACTAACAAATGGGTATTTGCAGGTTTATTTCTTCAAACGTTTAAAAATCAGTTTAAACATTTTTGCACCGAGTATGATGACAAGCGGGACAAAAATCTGGAGGAAATTCAGTATTTATGGTATGCTGTGACACCCCTCCAAAGGAAACTGCCTAAAATGAACAGGAAGGGATGCTTGAATATTTTGAGCAACTGAAAATTTGTTTTTATTATCAAGTTTTTAAGAAAAAAATTTCAAAACAATGAAATATTTGCCACAGCAGCAAATCTGAAGTGTGCTCCAACAGGAAACTAAGAATCAATTTCCCTTGGCCTAATGTAGACATAATTTGATTAAAGTCACTGTCAGGGGTTTCCTGCATATTTCATTATATCATAATGAAGTCATTTCAATCAGAGAAGCCCATGTGTTCAGCCGTATAAATGTCGATATGGACACGGACACTTGTTATGGTAAATTTTGCTTCACTTTGACCATTTACATAGTTTGTCACATGCTTGCTTGTTCTAAAATGCCCAAACCTGATTTTGATGAATTTGACAGGGCTGTCTACGCTGACATCACACTTCATAAGGCAGCCATTTTGAGTTGTGTTATGCTTTGTGAAGTGATACAACAAAAAGGCTGGCAAGTGACCCGGAGAAGTAGACAGCCCTATTGTGTCCTGGTCAAGAAAATCACTCATAGTGGCTTTTATAACCCCCTGAGATCTACCGAATGATTTTATTGGATTCATAGTTATATTATGATGTAATCAGAGACATGGTAAGAAAACTTAATGGTTCAGATATATATAGAACGTCAATTCTCATTGGTTACCCAATAGTTACATCATGCTATATCATGTAATGAGCCAATCAGAGATGCTGTAAGAAAGGTGGTAGACCTCAGAGGGTAATTCTAAAGAAAAATTACTGAAACCCCTTGGGTGCTAATTGAGATTAATATTATGGTACATTTAAAGGCCTCTCAGTGATTGCTAAATCAGGAAATCGCAAAAAATCATCAAAAATCAATTTGTGTTTGTCCCTCTAACAAATATAGGTGTCCTAACATCCCTTACAAATGATAGGACCAGAAGCACCTAATAAGGACAAAATCAGATATTTGAGTCTTAGTGTCCGAACGGACCTTGCACCACGTACGTGAATGGAGATTCCGTATCTTTTAACACGGCCGCTTCTTCTTCTATCTTCTTTTCTGGCATTCTTCAGTTGGAAAAAGTACGTATGAATTTTACAGGCTTTTCCCTCACTTTCAAGCTATTCCTGCCAATTTTAATATTTTTTACTCATAAATCACTGATAGTGTTTTAAAGCACATTAGCACATTTTTTTGGAAGGAGGGGGCGCCCGCCCCCATTTTTCAAAAATTGGAGATTTTTACACAGTCTCATTGTACTGCTGTACTATACCTGTGAATGGTTAAGCCTCGAAAATGTCTATGGGTTCACACGAAGGAATTTTGTACTAGACTAATTTATTAACGGGGATCCCCGATAATATTCAACGGCTGCTGGAAACGGTTTCCAATATGAAATAGCCGGGAAATGCACCCTGTACGTGTCCCGCTCATCCATTAGTTTTTTCAATAGTTCGGAAGGCATGTCAAGTTAGAGGTTATATTGTTGCGTTTCTCGATGTTGCACTATTTCATCATGGACATTCATAAACGTAATATTTCCAGCTCTGCCGTTAGTCCAATCTTGGATCCCCCAATTCTAACTTTACAAAATCACTTATTTTGTGATAAATACGCATTTTTAGCATTCTCGTTTGCAATAGTTTTCCTAGACAATTACCAACATAACTGTGCAAAAATATCAATTTTGAAAATGGGGGCGGGCTCTTCAAAAAATGTGCCATCTTTGCTTTAATAGGCCAGAAAAGTCGTCTCAACATAGCCATTGGCAAAAAAAGCTATGTGCTATCTTTTTAAATAAAATGAGCTATGCAAAGTGCAGAATTCTTATTTCATTGTGTTTTGGGCTCACATTTTTTTGCCACTCAACACAGCCAATTTTTCATTTTTTTTTTCTGATGTAATAAAAAAGCACCAAAAGGGGCTCACCGCGTACGTTTTATGCGCAAAATTGACTCCACATATTTATGCATGTAGGTCTGTGAGGCGACTTTTTCAATTTTTTGGCCTTAGATTAAATAATTAAAACACACCTTCATGCCTGATATTTGTAAATGAAGATGTTTTTTGCAGTTATAAATCACCATCATTTTACCTGAAAACAAATGGTACGCATGAGTCTTGTTGAATGCGTATTGGATCCTGTTGTCAGCGTTTCATCACCAGTAAATTCTGAAACAAATTTCTGGCTAATGCGGGCGTAGCCATAATTTTGTTCAGAATTACTGACGAAGAGTATTATTTATGAAAGCTCCACCTTGTTGTTATGCAAGGAAATGTGCAAGCATTATTTTGTTTTACTTATTATACAGAGGGTGTTTGAACCAATCCCATAATGCAATTCACTATGCTTATGCTGTACTGTACTAAACACAAATGGCAGTACTTGGGGATACAAAAGTGTTCAAGAGTTTTAAGAGGACCACATGACATTTCATAATTGTAAACATTCCTTAAGTACTAAGCACTTAAGGGTTTTATGTGTTTAGGAATAATTATTTTGTGGGATCACCACCTGACCTTAACTGTGAGGTGAAATTCCCACAACCTGGTGCATTGTGTTTAGTTATTTTAATCAGTAAATTTTGTGTTGACAATGAATGTTTTAACTAAACTATTATCCGGATTTGCACACTCTTACAAAGAAGTGAAATTCCTGAAATTTTTAAAAGGTGTGTTTTCCGATCTTTGTCTATCGTGTTCTCTACTCAAATTGATATGAGAGCCTGACCTTTGTACACACTGAATATAATTAAGTACACATGTGTGGGAAACAGACTTGGGCGGTTTTGATGCTAGACGCGAGTATGCATAGTGCAATGCCCTATTCACTACTGTGCTAATTTGATGGTTAACCACTAAACGTAAATTTTTTATCTATATCTTGAGAAGAAATGAAAGCTGAAAATTCATGACAACAATAGAAAAATATTGCCTTTCCCTCTGATATAAAATTTGATAAACTACTTCCGGTTAATCCCAAGACGATCGGAACACGGCCCCTTTAATTCCTGTCATGTATTGTGTTCATGACATGTACTGTTACGTTATTGCAAAGTGCATATGTCTCGACCATGTTATGGTCTTGGTTAAAGTTGATGTTTGTTTTTCCTGTTGATCTTGTAATTCCTAGCAGTTGGGTGGATGCGCATGCCCGATTTTTGTGTTAAAGGTGTATTTTCTGATCCTAACACCTTTATATTTGTTCATGGTTCACTAAGGTACCTCAAGAAAGGTTAAGGTGCAACGAGAGATTTCAAATAACAGGTGTACCGAAAAAATGTGAAATTCTGATTTTGGCAACTGGTGTAAAGGCTTTATCTCAAAAATATCCCCATCCTGAAAGGATTACGGAGAACTTTTTTTGGTACAAAATTGTGAAATTTTCTAATTTTCGATAGGAGCAAATACAAATTCAGCCTATGTTTTCCTATTGAAATTAAAGCATATACAATCACCATTTTTTCATTTTAAGTTATTTCTGTGACCAAATAAAAGGTAGGAAATCTCTTGACATCTAATCTGTTGAAATCACTACCATCACAGAAAATATGGACGACTTGAAATCTCTCTTTGCACCTTAACTCAATATTTCAGTTGATTCTGATGGGTACATTCTGATGTAATGCACAAATGTGTTTATCAACACTGCCGCATAGGCCATGTGTTGTAAGACAGAAATTACACAAAAAATTGTGAATATCTGCTAGAGTAATTCAACGATAAGATTAGGACACCGACTAACCCTCCAGAAACACAGAAGTTCAGATAGGTAAATTGGGGGATGAGCTAGGGATCACAAAATTCCCCTTTAAAGGGGGCACCATGGTCTGACCTACTCAGCAAACCACTTGTCATTCAATTGCTGTGTTGATGTCATGCCAATTCATGCTTGGTGAATGGAAAATAGTGCTTAACTGCAGGTTGCTGCCAGAAAATGTTTCAATTCCATTTTAATGTGAACTTAATATCGTCTAAACAAATAAGGTTGAGAATGTATAATTATGTACATTAAAGAAATTTTAAAAATCAAAATCTTAAGTATTTGATTGGTACATGAGAGTCACCCTGGTCACTACCTGCAATATTGATTGTCTTTCATGGAAATGCTATGTAATGAGCAAATCAGAGATACTGTAAGAATGGTGGTATGGTTTACATAGAGATATGAAAGCCCTCTTTTGTTGTGTATAGGCCATTTCATGCTGTGTCCTTTAAATGACTAAATCAGACGGATTGTATCATAGGTTGTGTACTGCCCAGGGGTTTTTTTTTGTTTTTTTGTTTTAAACCAGGTTGGGATTTTAAGCTTATTATTAGTATTACTAAAACATAAGAGAAGATTTCAGTACTTCCACAATGCCATTGCTTCCAATGGAGGTACTGATGTGAATATTAGTCAGTGAGAATATGGCTAAATTGACAATCTGACACAACTTGCATTTTAAGAGTGTTTTCACTCTAACGATTCACATGACTACAATTGAACTACAACTTCAATGGAAGCAATGTAATTGTGGGAAGCTACTGAAAACTTAATAAAAACAAAAAATTTTTTGAAAAAGTAAAATTCTAAAACATGTCCCCCCAATGCCCTATAGAAAAGGCTGAACATTTTTGGAGGCCTAACATTGCTATTACTCAGTGCGTCGGCAATTAGGGCAAGGGCAGTGGCGTTATACCGAGGCAGTCGATCCAGAGGGGGGCAATTTTCGCAAGTTTTCCGCCCCTGCCATAGGGAGCAAAATTCATAAAATCGTCCCGGTGAGTTGCTCCAATAAAGTCTGAACTTGAACAAAATGCGTGTAAGTGCAAAATTGCCGAACGTTAAATTTTGCCCAAAGTTGGGCCTGAAATTTGGTTGAAATTTCCCACAAAAGAGGAATAAAATGCACATTTTGGTCCATATCGTCCCGCTTTTTGAGCCAGGGGGGGCAACTGCCCCCCCCCCCCACAGCACTATCTTCTTTGGGGGGGGGATAAATTTATTTTGATCAAGCCTGGGAATTTTGATGCACTTTATGAAACATGCAAAAAGTGTCCCATTTTGGTCCAAAGCCTGTAAACACCCAAATTCCAATTGCAAACCAATTTGGGTGTTTTTTTTTTTTTTTTAATTTTGTATTTTTGTATTAAAACAAATGATATGGCTAAGTAATGTCAAAAGTTATCTGAGGTCAAGTTGTGAGATTGGTAATGTTTAAAGTTGCATGAAAGTTTTGGATGTACACGTCATTCTCACAAGTGATCCGCAGATTTCCTTTTCCTATCAGGTCTAAATAAAAGGTTGTAATCCATATTGCTATAAGACAGAATAAGGTGACCATTGTGCATATGTCAAGCTTTGTCAATCAGTGCCTGCCCAGATTGTGATTGGTTGAATTGTGTGTAGTGTGGACGGTTCATGTTTTCAAACAAAATATTATTTTAAATATAAAAAATATGCCATAATTTGTGATCCTGGGGGGGGTTTCGACTCTCGGCCACATTAAATCACATCAAACTTTCTTTTTTAATAAGTTTAAACATTGTCTACAGATAATGTTTCACAGTCGAATTTGTTCTGTACCCGTCAATCAAATTATGATTGGTCTGCTTATTCTGTCCCTGATTGTATGGTCCTTTGTTTTAATTTGAAAAAAAGTGCTTATTTTTAAGGATTTAAAAAAACAAAAAAATTATTTATACTAAACAAAAAATCACATCAAACTATTTACACTTTGACTGTCTTGTGTGACAGGGCAACTCAACACCATGAAGTTTATATATTATAAAATCCCTATAAATAACAACTTCCTGAAACCCCACTCCCCTTAGTGATGTATCTGTTGTTCCTTCTAACTTGGGGCACATGACACAGTTATATCCATGAAGTGATCTCGATTAGAAAGAGATTAGAAGACATACGTCCTAATGGTTGGCCTAATGTCCAATTAATCGAAATCTTGGATTTTTCGACCAACATCATTGGATTATCGGTCCGAAAAGCCAAGATTTTCAATTGATAATCCAAGATATTCGGCGATAATTCCAGTTTTTGATTTGATAATCCGAGTTTTTTTTTTCTGATTTATTGTCATTTGGGCGTCGAAAATCTTGGATTTTCAATCGATAAGCCAAGTTTTCAACTGATTTTTTGATATCTGGATTAATCAATCGATAAACTTGGATTAATCACTTTGCTAAACCCGGATTTTCGATTTATTGGACACTATAACCTTGAAAACTTTTGATTTTCATTTGATAAGCCAAGTTTTTCAACAACTGATATCTGAGATTATCAACTTTGAAAATCCAAGATTTTTTTCAAATAATTGTGCTCTAGCGTCGAAAATCCAAGATTTTCGGTCGATAATCCCAGTTATCAACTTGATGTCAATAACTTGACTTCAAATCGAAAAACTTGATATTTTGCACTAACTTTGATACTTCCGTTTTTCGACTTATTTCAGAATCAATGTCCCACCCAGAGTTCCTTTCCTTCCCCACTAACCCAACCTAACCCCCCGTGGTTATCTTTCCATCACGCCAGTGTTCCACATTATACAACCAGTGTTTTTGTCCAATCACCCCCTTCCCCCCCCACAAACCCTTTTCCCCCCATATTAGGTTATCGATTATCACCAATGAAAAATGAAAAAAATAGAAAAATATTTTTTTAATGTATTTTTTATAAACTGTATATTTTGTTTTTTTATAAAAACCATTTTTCTCATTTTTCTATATTTTATTATATTTGTTAAGTTTATTTTAAATTGTGGTCAATATTTTTCAATTTCTATTTTTTTAAAAATATTAAAAAAAAAAAAAAACATTTTTCTTCGTATTTTTTTTTAAATGTATTTGTTTAATTATGTTTAAAATTTGCAGTACTTTTTCTGCAGGTTTTATTTCTTTAAATTAATTTGTATTAACGTTTTAGTCTTGCAAATACTCCTCGCATTTTTATCCCCCAACCGCGTGCGCGCCGAATGCGCGTGTCGGATCGCCGAAGGCGTGAGGCCGGAGCGGAGCGATTACGACAGGCCTTTGAGTGGTCCCCAGAGAGGGGACTCCACACAAATTGAATAGATAATCAAAGCTTGATAAAAGGCTTCATTTTTAGTTTTAATATTTTTGTCATAGATTTTGTGCCCATTTTAAATGCTTATTTTATTGTTTCTTAATTTTTGTTCGTTTTCGATATTGTACTATTTCTTATTGCTTTTTAATTAAACTTTTAATTATTACTACGTTGTTCGTATTTATATGCTCAAGTTTTCATTGTTTATTTATTATTACTGTTTTTAATTTTAATTAGTATTTTAAATAAACCAACGTCCACAACTTTCCTGAACAAACCCCTTGCTTTTCGTATTTTATTATATCAACGTGTATTTTTTGGTTATTTTTCATATGCTTTCCAACTATATTTTATAATTGTTTTTTTTTTATTATTTTTTTTTTTGTTTGCTTATGTAATTTGTATGTTTATACAAACTCGATCTTGGGGTGTTAACTGTACAATTTTTTTTCACCACAACGCAACTTCCAAAGACTTTTTCATTGACTTTAATTAGTGAAACACCAGAAGCACAGATGAGTTTTTACGTTAGACATTGTAAAACATTTGTTTTCACAAGAGTGATAAGAACAATGGGCCCACATACTGGAATGAATTTTCTTCACACCGAATATTAAGTGTTCTAAAACATGTATGCGTTTAAAAAAGCAGAAAAGCAATCATCATATGCTTGATATCGTATCCTAGATCTAACTTGTAATTTTGGTGGCAGTGTTTGGTTTGGATTCATTAACTGTTTCATAATAAGCTACCTACACTTGTTGTTGCAACATTTTTTGTACTTTTGTATTTTGTAATTATTTATATTTACTCGGGGAGGTGCCATCGTCTTGCCAACGTTGGCCTTTTGGTCACCCTTCCTCCGCGATATAATTGTATTATTTTTCCTCACTTCTTTGTATTGTAACTCATTATAAATGTCGATGAGATGGAAAATAAAAGAAATTTTTCTTTTTTTAATTATCTTTAGTTTTTTATTATTTAAAGATTTTTTATTTTTATATTGAGTTCATTTTCATTTGAATTACATTGTTTATTGATATCATATTTTTCATTTTTTTGCATTTGTTTGTTATTTTTCAAAAAACTTAAAAATATTTTTGTTTATTAACTTTTGTTATTATTTTTATTTTTATGGGTAATTTGCTTAATATTTTATGTATTTTTAATTAATTTTAATTTAATATTGAAAAAAATTTTTCTTTTAAATTCTTATTTGTGTATTTGTCCTTGCTTTTTTATTTGTATTTTTGCGTTTTCCTTTTTTTTTCATCTCATTAATTCAATTAATTCTTTTTGAATTTTTTATTTTTGTATTTTATTATTCCTGCTTAAATTATTTTCTTTTGTTTCCAATTGTAATTTTGTTTTCATTTACTTTATTCCCAACTTCGTGATTCACTTTAAGCTGTGTAGGTTTGTTAAAAAAGAATAAAAAGGGGCGGGGAAAAGGAGAAAAAGCAAAATAACGGCACATCTTTTCTGGTAACAAACAGCTCAAACAGAACAACCCCCTGAAATAACACAACAATAAAAATCAAACTTCTTTTGACCGATTTCGAAAAGCCAACTGGACAACGGGGGAACTAAAACATGCTACGCCACATAGGAACTTATATTAACGTGTAATCTGCTTCCATTGGGTCCACAAGCTTATGGTAGACCGTTGACAGACCACTAATATCCAGAGAAGATATATTTACCGAGAATAAAGCGAACCAAATTACTCACACACTACAATCATGAACTATGAATTTTTTTTCCTATGAGCCTATAAAGAATAAAATATTACATATCTCTAATGGATAATTTCACCATCAGTGAAAAATTATACATTCCCTTAATTTCCACAAATAACGTACACATCACCACGTTACTACGTGTACCCCTATTTTACGAACTGGACTATTCCACATGGCCAGCTCGGAGGACGAAAACAAACCTCATTCGTTGAAAAACAACTTGCCTCACAAATAGTCCAAATTCCACCTTTTTTCGTTCACAAAAACAAAACAAGCCTTTCGGGGTCCGGCGAAGATTCAACACATAACATAATCCAATCTATAGCTCTAAACCCCACCCCCTCTATTCCAAAAACGGTTGACGAAGTTCAATTTTTTTCTTCGAAACATGCAAAAGGCAGTACCCTACCCCAATACTTGCACACTTACTGTCTTCTGACGTACTTTGTGGATTTTCACAACGTAGACCAATTCCAATATACAGACTAACGTCGGATAATAATTTAGCAAAACTTTGGATTGTTCGAGTCGATAATCTTTGGATTATCACATTGGATAATCCAGGTTTTTTTCATTCCACATATCGAACCTCTTGGAGTATCAAGTGAAATCAAGTTTTTCTTGATGTCCTTGGATTTTTGACCGATAATTCAAGATGTTGTTCGAAAATCCCCGATTTTTCGATTCATTGGACATTAGGCAGGCCCACCATAGGTCTCAATGCCATGAACACAGGAAGAGGGTGTCTCATGCTGAGGCCCATACAGGATGTTCTCCAAAAAGCACTGCATTACATGACTATTGGAAAGGTAATGATTATATAAAATCAATCCCTTGTAATGCGTTCCATGACATAGCCAACCACTTTCAAGGTTAGGGTATTTGACAGTTTATGTAATTATGTTCAAGGATTTTTTATGTTTATGCATTGTATGGGTGATGTGCAATGACATAAATTATTGTAACTTTGGATATTTTGAGTGACCAAATGTAACTAGATGCAAGTACATTTAAGTGATTATCTGACATAATATATCTATTACTTAATATACATGTAGATTGTGAATAACAAAATGCAATGTTCTTGGCCATATTCATAATCATGGCTAAATGATGTGATTTTCTGTTCTTGTACATTTTGGAAGGCACATGCATTTTGCTTATAGGGTGCCCTCATTTTTGGTCAAAACGGAGGTTTCCCATGTTTCTATTGCTTTTTGTTACATTAAATAACCTTCACCTAAAATACAACAGTTGTCTTTTGTGTAAATGAAGTAATTTTGTAATAAACCAACCTTGGGGGTGTTTTTAATACAATTTTGGTCAGTTATACTTTAACTAAAATGCAAGGAAAATACACATCACAGCTTGTGTGAATTTCCTTGGCCACACCCTTCAGACTGGTCCATGACGGACCTTATGTTATTTTTGCCTAAATTCCTGTGTATGTCATGGTCAGTCTTCACCAGGGGAGGTCGGTGGGGGCGATGCACCCCCCCCCCCCCAAATTCCACAAACCCCCAAAACCTCTAAAAAGAGCTCATAAGGCCAAAAATTGGATTTTACGAGGCCTAGCGAACAAAAAATTGGGTTTTAAATCTATAGTGCCTTTGCAATTTTTTGGGAAAAAGTTTTCATTTTTTTAAATAACCCCTTCACCTAAAAAATCCTGGTTATGGGCCTGTTCATGGTGGTATAAATTAATTATTAAAACAAAAGATCGTTTGACTGAACATGAGGGAAAAAGGCTGAAAAGGAACGCAACTGACTTTGACATTATGGCCTCTGGGCCCTCTAGTGGCTGTTAGTATTTTTCTTTTTTCTATGAACATTTTTAAAAATTTTTTAACACTAAATGCAAGTTGCAATCCACCCATTTCCGCATTCTAATGTGCCAGTGTGAATAATTAATGAATATTTTATATAAACTTATTTAATTGATAAATGCGATCCATGATGTGCATACATTTACATTTTGAAATAAGTGATAATTACCCCATTTTATCCCCTGGCTTGAAAAGGGGGGGGGGGGTATTTTTGGCATATACTTTGTGGACTGTGTCTTGAATATGCTTAATCCCCACTGACTTAATTATAACAACTTAATTATAACAACTTTGTAATATTTTGACAAAAGGTTCATTTTTTAATTACCACCTGGCTTGAAAAGCAGAGGGTAATTTTGCCATAGACGCGCATGTTCGGTATGTGTGTTGTGTCGCAGTTTGGTTAGGTTTTTGTTAAACACATCAATTCATTGAATTGATGGTTATTTGCTATCGAGAGCGGCGTGTTTTTAATGTCGGCTCTTATTTTCTCTACTAGTCGGTGGCGTTTTAATTGCATTTCTGACAAAAGCTGGCCTAGTGGGAGTCAGACACATGGGAAAATCTCGTGTTGGGCTTGATTTTTGTAAATTTCATGACGGTAGTCAGTTTGGGTAACTTTTGTATCTTTTTGTCAAGTTTGGACATCATTTTGATGCCGCGCTTGTCGTCTTTCTTACGGAATGCTATTTGGTTTAGTGTGCACCTATTAACCGGTTCTAGAGTGGGGTTCTTCAGGCGAAATGAAATGGTGATCATGTTACCATATCTACCAGGGCTTACCAGGGACTGAGGTCAAACCACAAGTGCTAGTTCATTTGACTTGAGTTAGATTTAGTGTAACAAATTTCCCTGGATGGAGGTTTTGCCCGACGATAATAGAGATGACACAAAGCAGTTGTTTAATACTTGAGATCAGACTTGAGTTAGTTATACTCGGGGTATTTTGCAACCAAGTCTCAAAGAATATTCAGCATAGTACCGTAAGAGAGACCCAAATTTGGCTACTTTAGAACTGCAAAAATATCAAATCCGTACTTAAGCACATTTGGTATAGTGGTATCGTCCTTTGTGAAGCAAGCCTTTTTTTCATTATGGCATTTAGTTATAATGACTATGCATAATGTTTACGGTATAGGATGGATGAAAAGTTGGGTTGTTGTTTCGACGGCAAAGTGTTAGAATTTTTAGTTTATGTAATATTGGTTATATTGTGAGCGTGTTTAAGAAATATTTTGGTGTACGCTGAGAAGCCTTATCTGGTTGTCATTATAAAGGAAATATGTCAACATTTTGTCAAGCTCAGTTTTGACTTACATTCATAAAATATATGTCATACATCACGATTCATTCCCGAAAAAATAATACAATTTGATTAAAATTAACAAAATAGAAAGGCATTTTAATTTTTTGCTTTAATGACATACTGAGAAAACGGGCGGATTTTTCGCCACGGGCTTCCAATGAGCAAAAGCGCCCAACTCGTGACTTCAAAGTGATGACCAAACATCGTGTTTTACTACTCGAATTGTTATTGCTGACACTGTAATATTGATCGGATTAATGAAAGTATAATAAAATTAGAAAAAAGAAGTTACAGAATGCATATTTGGTTTCATTTCGTTGTGTTTAAGTTATTATTTGAAGTGGCAACACTGCGATTGATGGTCACAACGACTAGACTAAATTATGGATGGTCATCACTTGACGTCACCATTTGCCTGTCGATGTGGATTTGTCGTAATCGTTTTTCGAGTAAGCTATTGGGCGGGAAATTAACAGGGCAAATAACTCAACAAATGTGGACAATTTTCACTTATTTTGATTTATATGTATACTACTACGTTACTTAAGCTTTCATCCATACCAAATTTTCCAAATATTCGAAATCATGACATATTCCTTTAAGTTTTCTTGTTGGCTGTTTCGACATGAAGACATTGCTCGATAATGCATAATACCCGCCCAGTGTGGCTGTTCCTCTAAACTACATGTCAACTTCCATCCCCACGTTGACCGGTTTTAAGGCACATTGGGAACTGTTGAAAGCCAGGTCTGGAATTTAATAAGTGGTCCTTGAAGTTGAAGACACTTTACATAATTACATTTTCTAGATATAAATATTCGATTATAAATAGGATAAACAAAAGAGGGTATTCACTTGTCCGACAGCAGTGGACATCGGAATATTTTTAATACCCTTACCCTGCGATAATATATTCCTATTGCGAGTTGAGACGACAAACACACTTGCCTTACTTTGACGGGGTTTATATAGATATTACTTTGTGTCGACGGTTCTCCGCTAAATGATTAGCCCTCACATTCGACTATTTTACCTTTTTAATATCCCGCTTCGTTGAAAAGCGGAAAATGTTGAAATAATTGGCGGTATGCATACCATACTACGCGGGAAATCTTTTGGAACACTCTGCCAGAAATTCCTTACATTTTGACAGGAATATCCTAAAAAATCGTTAACAGAGTCAGGGAAATTGGTCAGTAGTAATCCTCTATTTTTGATCGAGGATATTCCCCTCAAAGTGGCCTGAAACATAATAAAATTCATAACTGGTAGAGACATTTTTTTAAACCCGTTAAAAACCCGACATTTTTCTGCTACCAGTATCCATGACTCTCTGATATCCTATTATGTGTTTAATCCAAGCGTCAATGTATTGCCGTAAAAGAGACTCATATACGTTGTATCGAGCTTGCTGCAATACAGAGCATTGTAAGGCATTGCCGTGGGAACCTGGAGTGTGACTGTTAACTGTTTAGTGTACATTTGCCGATTACCTAACACACGTATAGTCAAAAGAATCCCTGACCCAAGGTTCATAAATGGAGTATAACATAGGGGGCCGTAATGACCCTGTATGGGCATTCGACCCATTTGTCAATTATATATAATAAAAACACTTCTGCAACTAAAAGCTATGACAAACTAAAGGAAACATGGTCCAGGACATTTACTGGTATGCGCAGAATGACTATGGTGACCCATGTGCCCTTTTTACCTCTAGTGGCCCTATGTGCCTTTGACCCCATAGGGTCAAACTCTATATGACTAAAAAAAATCAACTTTGTGGGTGGTCCGGCATGCGTTTCGCCGTCATTTAACATACGGAATGGAATTTTGGTGTGTGGTAGAGCTCCAAAGTATGAGGTTTGTGGTCCCGATTTGGACGGGTCATTTTGGGGTCAAAGGTCATTAGGGGTCAGAAAATGTGTTGTTGACATCAAAACGTCTAAACACTTAAGAAAATAAAGATTAAACATATTGTTAGGCAAAAAGATATAGTCTTTAGTAGTTAGACCAAAGGTTTTAAATCCGGTTTTGTCCCCGGAAACGAGGGTGGCCGGGATTCACCTCACACTCAGCATACTGCTGTGTGAGGATTTATTGGAGCAAAAGATAATTGACCGGATGCCCTACCTGACGTCAATACCACAGTTAGCGGCGGTGGGCCTAGCCGTTGGGCAACTATGCCCACACCATACAAGGCAGCATGCAAGGCAGCATGTGCGGATGTCCGCCATTAGCTCTCCAGAGCTGGACGCCTTGTAGGTAGATTTTGTTTCATTCTACCAGGGTAACCAGCTACCCTCCTTCATCAGATTCTTACAAATCCGATGGGGGAGTCGGTTTAGCCGCCGCCGACTCGGCCTGGGACAGGTAGACTGGTTTACCAGGAACCAGTAGCAGTGGTCTCAAGAAACCTGACCGACTTTACAAAGTGAAATAAGGACACAGTTATTAAAGTTAGTTACACTCTGTTCAAATGGTTTCTGACTAGTGCTGTGACGTTTAAAGTTTACACGAACGGAAGGGGTAAACGTTTAGAAAATTCACTCCACGTTTTACACGTCAGCAACCCTACCTAACTTTTTCAAATTATTTTAATGCTGAAGTAAAATTTCACCAAAATTACCGCGTCAAGTGAAAGTTTAAAGTTAACCGTTTCAATGTTGATTCTTGTTTTTTCTCCTAGGAAATGGTTTCCGACTTTACGGAAACTGGGAATTTCGCCACCCGTTTTTATCATTCAAGTTTTCTTTTGTACAGTTGAGTTGTGTAGCGACTTATGGCAATACTACCGGCAGGTATATTAACACGGCCCCATGATTTACGCGGTGCTTCCAATTTACAGAGGGCTCAATTTACAGACTCTTGATTCTACACAAATGATAGGATACATGTGGTTTCAGCTGATCGTGATAATTGTTCATGTTTGGGATCTGTTGGGATGGATGTTTCAATCTGTGCTTATTTTGGATTATAAAGTCATATAACATAGGTAAGTACAAAATAGCAGATCATTTTTATGGTTTCAAGATGATATTTTTATGATCTGAATGCAAGCCGCGTAACGCGATTTAGCGAACTGATGTTATGGTGCAAGAATTGCATTTACGTGGAAGCGCCAATTCGGCAGTCGTTAACTGGTTGAGACCGTGAGGGTAAAAACGGATAGGAGATTAAATGGTAACTCCCATCTCTATTTCGGACATCGTTTTTCTCCCGACTTTCGGTGGGACCAGACACAGCAAATTATTTTCATAGTTAACTGCTAAAGGCATGCTGTGTCTTAAGTTTAAACAAATTAACTCCAGTGGTGCAAAGGGATAGGCCTACAAGAAATGAACCTGTTGGTGATTGGCGTTGCCTTTTTGAATAGTGGCTCCCTCATGCTATTAATGCAAGTGTTTACGTTATAATATTTTCGGGCCTGGTTGTGGACTTTGTTCCAATGACAGTTCCCTAAACGGGGGCTGTCAGACGGCGGGAGCCCTGTCAAATTTTTTTGGGAAAGTTTTATTTTAAAGAGCTCTATCTCATGACAGTTCATATATTTGTAGATGGCTCGTTTCAAGTTATGAGCCTTTAAAGTTGACTTTTTTCTTAGAATTTTTCATTTCAATATTTTTTTAAAATCTCACATATGGACTTAGTTCCTCCTGGGATAGTTCCGTAAATGGGGGCTGGTCAGACGGCGAGCCCGGTCAATTTTTTGGGGAAAGCTTTATTTTAAAGAGCTCTATCTCATGATGCAGTTCATATACTGGTGGTGGCTCCGTTTCAGTTACGGAACCTTTCAAAGTTGACTTTTACTTCACCTATGTAATTCTTTTAACAAAATCCAAATGGACTAATTTCCTGTGACAGTCCTGAATGTGGAAGTTTCAATTGATCTTTAAGGACCAGTAATCCATTGGCTGATCCATCTGGAGGACATAGGTATTACACTTAAAGGCTCACTAATTTTTTTAAAAAAATCTCCATGTTCTAATCAATCTCCCTGATTCCAAGATCAAATCTCCCGGATTCCAAAGTCTCAATTGTCAGCAGCTCTGCAAAGGTCATTCAGGGGTCGTTATTGGATAACTTGGCCATGCTTTGACGTATGGATATGAGTTTAAGTATGGTGGTAGAATTTCACCGTACAAGTTTGTGGTAAACATTATCGAGGGGTATTTGGGGTCAAAGTCATCCAGGGGTCGTTATCAGATACACTGGCTGTGCTTTGTGTATGGATAAGGTTTTGGTATGTGGTAGTTTGCCGTACGAGTTTTGTGGTCCGTTTTCGAGGGTCATTTTGGGGTCAAAGGTCATTCAGGGTCGTTTTTCTGGGTAGCTTGGCCGTGCTTTTATGTAGGATATGAGTTGTGGTGTGGTGGTAGAGTTAGCGTACGAGTTTTGTGGTCACGTTTCGAGGGGGCATTTTGGATTCAAAGGTCATCCAGGGGTCCGTTATCGGGGAAATTGGTCGTGCTTTGACGTATGGATATGAGTTTTGGTTGTTGGTAGAGTTTCGCCGTACCACGTGTGTGGTCACGGTCATCAGGGTCATTCAAGGTCAAAGGAGGTCAAAAATGGCGGGTAAACTTAATCCAGGCGAAAATTGGTGGGTGGGGGCGAATTGTTGATGACGAAACTTTTATAGCTCATGGACAAGGACATCAGGGGTCGTTCAAGGTCAAATGAACGCAAAAACCCGAGGGTCATTAATCCCGGTGATTTGCAAAATACCAGGTGATAGCCAATCCACGGACGCTGTAAAATACGATTAAAGCAACCCACCGCGTCCAGACCTTCGTATGGTAGGCACAGAATGCCCTCTTATGGCCCCAATAGGCCCTTTTGACCTCCAATGACCCTACTTGACCGGACCCCAACATATCAAAACATTCTTCCAAGTTAAGTTGAATATAGCCACCAAACTTGCTCAAAGATAACCACCTGCCAAGACCCATGGGCTATATGTCACTTGACCTTGTAATGACTCTACATGACCTGACCCACAAACTATGGCATTCCCTAACCATCCCAATTGAGGGTTACTGCATCATTGTGCACTCGTTTTTCATGTCTCCTTTGAAAGTTCAATTCGATTTAAACCAGACTGGGGTTAACTTGCTATAGTATTGCATCGTATGTGAATGATGTCAAAAAGGTCAGGACGTCAAAGGTCATCTGAGGTATGTTCCAGACTGCTATCTTACCAGGGGTGACGCAAGTTTACTAGCAGTATGTTCTTATAATAGGTTCATAATTTTAATTGATGGACTCGTAATGTTTTAAGAAGAATTTCCTTACAAAGAATATATGTTAAGAGACCAAATCTGCACATTCCATTTTTGTTGCCTGATTTCGTGTATTTTATGTGGTAATTGTGGCCAAGTTTGTTAAATAAATGTTCATTTATGAAATAAAATGTAATTTCCCTCCCAATTATATTCCCTTCTTTGTAGAATAATGCTACTCTACTGCCTGTGCCCAGATAAAAAAATAATAATTTGAGGTGAAATTTTGTCCCTAATTTTCACAGTGGTTATGGCTGCCAAAGTTTTGAATCTTTCCATTTTGTAATTAGTGAATCCAATAAGACAATCATCATTGCAAATATGGCAATGCACTGTGGAAAGGTTTGACACTTTTTAGGACTCATGACCGTTGACATCCAAGACTATTTAATAATTTTAGTAATTATTCTAGCAATATAGCCACAAAATTTCCATTTTGACCTCTCCAAAAAATATTTTTGATCATTTTCAAAGTAAAAAAGGCAATTTTCTTGAAATATTGATGGCGTCAACGGGCATGAGTCCTACAAATTTTACCAGAAGTCACAATAGTGATTTTGATTTATTCACCCATGTTTTAAACTTTTGATTTACCTTACTTAGTATATCAAACCACTTCTTTTTTACTTCAAGTTTGCAAGTGTGGTCCTGGTTACAGTTATTTTTTTTAGTCTTACCATGGCAAGCTTATAGTATGGTAGCAGGTCGAAACATTTTTTTTCAATTTCTAGCACAGCTGTTTGAAAGTTCCCTTTATTATGACAAAACTGATAAAACAAAACTATCAACATCGAAACACACTTTTGACACTAATTTGGAGTATTTCTACACTAACTTCATTCTGTGTAAATTTGATGAAATTTCATTGCGGGGCAAATATGATATTTCATAAAAAATCTAGTTTTACATGTCTGTTTATGGGAAATAGGCATATAGAGGGTGCTAAGTATAACATACAATTATGACCTTTGTAGGCCTATATGGCAAGATTCCCGCTATTGATTTTTCCGATATTGTGAGGTTAATAGCTCTTGCTGGTCCCTACTTAATATATCATTGTAAATGTGTCTCCATTGCTTAAAATTGCTCTAAAAGTAAAAGGAGGCTCAAATTTTGCATGGCTGCAACATTTTTAGGCTGTTCAACATATTTAAAACTCTCCAT
>JAMKCH010026022.1:0-18256 GCA_023653785.1 Ophioderma brevispina
GAAGCTGAGCGAAGCCAAGACCACCGCTACTGCCTTCCATCTCAACACCAAAGTGGCTCATCGCCAGCAACAAATCAACCTCAATGGAGCGCCTCTGCCATACAATCCTACGCCAACCTATCTAGGGGTGAAACTTGACCGGCAGCTTACTTACCGGCAGCACCTCGAGTCCGTATGCGCCAAGGTATCTTCGAGGAATAACCTCCTGTGCCGATTTGCTGGATCCTCATGGGGTGCCACCCCAACGACTCTACTCTTGGCTCTGGTCTACAGCGCTGCTGAATATATGCCGCCCCAGCATGGTGCAACAGCTCTCACACAAAGAAGCTGGACACCGTACTCAACGAGACCTTGAGAACCATTACTGTACTGGTTCCCTCCCTCCCACACTATCTGACTTTCTATATACCAGTGCTTTCAGGCATTGGACCTGCAGTAGTGCTTCGGAGAGAACACCACGCGCACGAACTAGTGAATAAGGCTCTACTGGACAACAAGCAACTGCTACATTACACTGTCAAAGAATCACACCAGCTCGGCAGACAGAGACTGTGCTCTCGTCGACCTTTCTATCGACACGCTGCTAAACTCTCCAGCTCCCCATTCAACATCTTAAGACATGGAATAATGCCTGGCTAGATACTCCAAGACCAGACCAACTTACTAATACACCTATGACAGAACTAACACCTGGTAGCAATCTTCCACGCAAGGAATGGGTCACCTTAAACCGGATTCGCACAGGAGTCGGTCGCTTCAACATCAATATGCACCGATGGGGGCTGCGGCCATCTCCAGCCTGTCAATGTGGTTCTCCATCACAGACTGCGGATCACATTCTCAATGAGTGCCCTACCTTTCGTCCACCGGTGGACATAGACTTCTCAAACCCCAACCAATCAACAGTGAGCTGGCTCCGCCGTTTACAACATATTTAGCTGCTGCCTCATACGCAAGAAGAAGGAATTGGCAAGTTAAAAACTTGGCCAGTAGAATTTATCTTCAGAGATGGTACATTGGTGCAGTACCAGTGCTGATATTTTGGATGCCACAGGAGCTTGAAAGCTGAACTGTCTGCTGTCATTTTCAAGCCAAAAGAGTTTCATATTTTGTAATCAAAGAGCATTCAGTTTGTGGTCCTAAAAGTGACATTTGCGACAGACAGACTTTGGAGTAAAACACTCTGGATTATTGCACTGCTGAATAATTTAGTTGTCGTCGAGGGACAACCCCGTGGACAAAATTATCTTCAGGAAGATTCGCATGGATTATATTTCCCGTGGATTTACACGACCTTTCATGCTTAATCATTTTGGGAGCTGGACATTCTGGACACTAATGACATTATAGTAAGGTGATTAGGACATGAGTGTTATCATTATTGAATTGTAATTGTGTTGTTGACATTCCAATTTCTTGATCCAATTAATTTGATTAAAATCATATACATCCGTGTTATTGTCCTAAAATCATGCTCCTTTGTGGCACAAGGCTGCATTTGTCTGTGTTGAAAGGGTATGTCTGACCTTGAAATCCTAACAGTATAAAAACGCCATGGACGATTTGATTTTTCCACCAAAATATGGGCAACTGATAAAGCCTATGGACTATATAGAGTCCTATAATAATAATATTACTAATAATAAGAAAATGACATTTATTTAGCGCCTTTGACACAGGATACAAACCGCTGTTGCTTTATTTCTTCTCTGTCTCAGGAATCGTACAATATTAATCGCTTCATCTAGGGCGGCAGCCGGCCAAGCGCACATACCTATCAGCACTTATATTGTAATATTTCCCATAACAGCTCCCCAATTTCGCTTGGGTCAACTAGGCAATTGATAATTTAGTCTCATTGCAAGGACACAGACATGTTGGCCACAGTGGGGGCTAAAACTCACGATTTTAATGGTCTATTGATCACTGAGTACCTACGCTTTTCCACCTTGCCCACTTGCTCTCTAACACTCAATTTAGTTGCATGTTCTAATCTTTATTGCAACTGGCAAATATTGACTCAACCATATCATACCTTAAATTTGTAATACAACATAACAAGCAAACATAAAGAAAAAACTATACAATACAAATAAAGAGTGTTCCGATAGGTTGTGTTGATGAGATAATTTGATTTCTAGTAAAATAACAGTAGATATTTGTTACTTACTCTTCAAAAATGTTTACAAACATAATAATATGGCATTTTATTCAATGCTAAACTATTGTTTTAACACTATTCTAACCTAAGGGTTTTGTTGTCAACCCCAAGGTTTTTCATCTTTGAGAAAAAAGAAAAGAAACCAACGCTTAAGCTGAGTGAACGGCTTCGGCTATTTGTCAGGACTATCTTTTAACGATTATTTTATTTAAAAATTACCATCTGCACTTTTTATTCGGTTGGTGAATAGCACGAACACACCTCTTACCGGACACTCACAATATTTTGAAGTAGTCTGGTTACCGCCGTGCACCGCTTCCCATTGCGAATAACCCACGCTAAAGAATCCTCAACCACCAACAAAGCGAGCACGCGTGATATTTACGACGTCACACCATGCATGATGCTTTTTCGTGTGAATCCCTTTCCAACCAATTACGCACGGGGTTGTGCATGTACATCAGGGGCAAGAACAATGCGCTGTGACACAAAGTTTCCGATGCTCGTGTTTAATGAATGGAAAAATACAGGATATCGAAACTAGCAAAACGGTAGAATGGAACGATGTCATGGATGGGAAATGTTTTGAAGAACTGTGGTTGCCTGTGCATATGAGACTGTCAAGATTAGTAAAGACGATGTCAGAACCACTGACATTTTCGCTAAGATGGACTTCGATGTATGCAAACCAATTGTACTAAGTTGTCTACGAAAGTTATTATGAGCAAAATGAGAATGAATATTAATTTGAGACTTTGGCACAGGACCGAGCTTTGTGTGCTTTGGTATGCGCTTACAAGTGACCCAACTAAGGATAATTATATTAAGCAGTGGCGCGCTTTTCAAAATGATCTAACGATGTTGTAAAGAAGTCGTTTTGGAAATAGGTCTTCAAAGTTCGAGGAATAAAAGCAATTAATGGCGATTTATACTACACTCGCCTCTTTAATTTTTCGATGTTGAGAGTTTGATAGCGTGTGTTCTCTTTTAAGTGAACTAAGCGCCCCCAAAGTATAGATGCAGTGATCACTTTTAGAGAAAATATGGATTTTGATAAATTAATATCGGGATCCTAAATAGCATTAAAGTCGATTGTTAGTCAAATCGTTTCAGCAATGTTTCTTGTCCTTTTGGGCTTAATCAAAGTTGGTTGAAATTTAATGCATAAATTGAACATTATTTTGAGTAAAATGAGGCAAAGGTTATTGTTGGTATAGTTCTCCAGAATCATTCATATTGCACTTAGCCGAATAGCACGTCGACCTTTTGTATCAACGCCAAATTGGGACATACAATTTTGGAAATACTCGTTACCCGCGCACTTGATTATATAATCCCACAATTACATAAAAGATCATATTGTTTGCATTTTTGGCGACAGGGAATAATCAGTTGGGGGTGGTAACCTTGGTCGGACGAGGGTTATAATATTTTTGTTTGTTTGATCTTTCATTTTTATACAAATTTGACAAAATGATCACATTGCCATTATTGCATTTATCCTTGACTAAATCTGTGTCTATACATTATCCTATCAAATTAATAAACGAATTAAAAATAAATAATTTTTAAAAGTTTAAAGTTCCAGGACAATAAAGAAACGACTTCCGCAATTTCAATTGATAGCCCAGCAGACTATAAACGAACAAAACTATCAAGTGTGTTTCTTCACATCGATGCCCTCACGTAATTTCAATCAGGACACACATTGAAATTGAATATGGACAATATTAAGTTGAAGTTACTTCGATATCATTCATTTTACTTATGTAACCTAAAACTTCCATGGAACCACCGCATACAAAGAGGGATGGCCGCAGCACCTCAATCCAACACTTGTGGACATTCTGGTTACACAACAACTTTGACGAATTTACTACGATGAAGATTATTAAAGCAAATAATGGCACATTTTTGAAGAGCTCCCCCAATTTTCAAAAGTTGATATTTTGGAACAGTACGTGGTAAATTGTCTAGGAACTATACCTGCGAAACGATGAATGCTTAAGAAATGCGTATGTATCATAAATAAGCGATTTTGTAAATAGAATTGGGATCCCAGATGGACCTAAACGGCATGAGCTGGAAATGATACGTTTATGATCCCGTCCATGATGAAATAGTGCCACCTCTATAGAAAATAACCTCTAACTTTGATGCATGAACCAATATTAAAACAACTAATGGATGAGCGTAGGACACGTACAGTCGCTATTTCCGGCTTTTCACATTGGTAAGTCGTTTGGACACCACCAGACCATTTGCGAGGCTTAACCATCACAGGTATAGTTACTAGCCAGTTACCAATGCAACCGTGTAAAAATCTCATTTTTTTGAAAAATTGGGGGCGCTCTTAAAAAAAATGTGATTAAAAAAAAAAAAAAAAAAAAAAAAAAAAAAAAAAAAAAATAAAACACTTAAAATATTATATTATTTCTGCGTCAATTTGACTTTGACTGCATGATAATCTATATCAATTTTATTTTTCTGTTTATTAGAGTGAAATGAATCAATATAGTATGTTCATTTGCAATAGGTGTATTCCAATTGCTACTTTCCATGGTTGTGTGTTCCGAAGTACACACTATTATAACAATGAACAACAGTTATTTGACGGATAACTTTACAAAGAAGTAGAGATGAAAGCTAAATTAAAACAGTTTCAAAAGTACACACTATATAACAAGAACAACAGTTGATTTTGATGGAAATAAACTTTGCAAAGCATTTAGAGAGAAAGCCAAATTTCAAAACAGTTTCAAAAGTACACATATATAACAAGAACAACAGTTGATTTGAAACGGGAATAACTTTGCAAAGAAATTTAGCGAAAAGCCAAATTCCGAAACAGCTTCAAAACTACACACTACATAACAAGAAAACAGTTGATTTTGACTGAATAACTTTGCAAGGAATTAGAGATGAAAGCCAAATTCAAACAGTTAGGCTTTAAATAACAAGCCATTGAGCTCCTACCCTGCATATGCGGAGGGATCATCCCGGAGCGCAAGGATAGAAACAATAGATAACAGTTAACAAGATTCCAAATTTCTTTGTATGTATATATTGTAAAAAGACTGTTACAATATCTCGTGGATGTCAAAGGTCAAAAATACATTTAAACAACAAACCAAAGAGCCTTGGGCAACAAGTGATTAAAAAGTACCTTTTGAATGTAAAGTAATTAGACGTGAAATGACTTATACCACGCTGCTTCTTATAGAATAATAATGCAACAAATAACAATCGCTAACTGCAATCTTCGACATAAAGTGTGATTATAGTGGTGCTATAAATCTTACGGTTGTCAATATTCATGATTTCTAAACAAACATATCTCACAGATCTAGCTATCGAAGTCTTATTGACCCAAATTGAAATCATAAGATGTGCATTTTCTAATAAGAACTTTGTATGTCGCCAAGCATAGCGGCTACTAATCCTGCATAGTGTACGTTCATTGACCGTGATGCCTGAATGAAATAGCTGCAAGCTAGGTACGGATTATGGACAATTAGAAACAAGAGGGGAAAGTTTCTTCCTAACACTTTCAATACGGGGAATCTTAAATGCATCATTAGGGGTGGTATTTTGAAACGTCCGTGTCGAGAATACGTGATCTTAGATCACAACAATTTTAGAATTAGAATCTCAAGGTATTTCCATTAGATTTCAAGATGTTAAAATGAATATTTAGAACAACGCCGTCAATCTTTATATTTGAATCGTCTTTTGCGAGAATCGTTATTAGAAATTTATTTATTTGAAGTATTTTTTCTTAATTAAATTATGTTGTTTTCGTTTATTTGTGCAACCCTCGGTTGTTATTTCTTACCGTTTTCATATGTTATGCACACAAGATGTCAATTTCAAAGTACTGGAATGTCGATATCACCAAAAGATAAAATGCCGCGGAGGAAAGGAAAGCAAGTTAAAATACAACAATCCACCAAAACAAACTATTTTATTGACAGTCATGTGGTACTCAGACAGCATTTAATTGAAAGCGTATATTCAAAGATTAAGTAAAATTACAAGACACAACCAATGGGAAATAAAGCACCTGCTACTTTAAGAGCAGAGAGTAACATATGAGATAGGAGAGCGTTAGATCCTTTTTAAACGTTTTCCACTGTCACATGCCACATACGAGACCCATGGGTTAGCCCGTGAGAGAAAAACACAAATTTACCAATTATATTAAGCATACCACGGGGACTCGGGGAGGCCCATCGGGAGGATATACTCAACTAAACTATCCACAATTCTGTGCAGCGTTGTTGGTATTTTGGGCCATGTAAACTAACACCTCTGTTGTTAGCTCCATGGCACCCACTTCATCTTACCTGATCAGAACAGAGGTGACAAGCTTAGATAAGACGTGTTCATATAACAACGCTAAGGTTTACTGGCTTAATTACGAAACGAAATTAGCGCGGATTAACACGACCATTAGCTGTAGTTGTAGTTATATCCCTGAAGTCAGATTTGGACCAAAGAACATTCTTAGTTTGAAGAAATTTCGTCTTGAATAATTATGCTACTTCAATAGGAAAGCTCATTATTGTAATACCATTCATTTTAGTATTACCAAAAGGTGTGCCCCCCATCAGATTACAACATATATGTTTCATGAGGACGGCCATCATCAACATACTTTTGTACTTGAATCCAAAATTGATGATATGAGCGATATATTGTTGTGTATTGTGAGTTCTTTGCAAAATATTTTTAAATTTCAATGTTTTGCACAATGGTTCAAAATAAAAAAAAAAAATATTTTTTAAAAAAAACAAATTAGGTTGTAGCATATAATGTTTAACGGAAGTCAGTCACACTAAATTCTGCGAGAGATGAGAAAAAGACAGGTTCTCTGATACCACAATCTCAGGTTTGGATGGAGGTTGAATGAAAAGGTTGGGGTTGAGCTGATTGATCGGTAAAGATGGAAGAGAGACACAGGCTCTTCCCTTTAAATATAATTATAATTATATCAAATATTCTTCAATTTGCTCTCAAATGATTGTCAATCGACCTAGCACGACAAAACAAAAATACATGATGTATAATCGAACAGGGAAGTCCTATTACGATGCAATGGCTTTCAATGACTTTGCCATATATTGTAAATTCACGTGTAATTTTTTTAGCACCAATGTGTTAAAAATTTATTTATTACATAAACGTAATGGACTCATTACTCAACGATTTTCTAAACCATAAAGGTGGTGGGATTGGTCAAATAGTGTGCATGCAGAACGGAATCAACTCTAATGTGTACTTTTGTGTGGTTAACACTGTGAATAAAGCCACTCCGGAGTGGTTTATACATAATACACGGTGAGAGAGGAGAACAGAAACTGGTCTACAACTACCTGATATTTCAGTCTCAGAAAGAACGTACCCCCAGAACGGCACTTTTGCATACTTCGCAATTTCTATCCATTGTTAGATTATATTATGAGAATATGTACCTTTTTCCCACATATGTGAAAACGAGAAAGAAAGAAAACGGTTGAAAATGAAAAAAAAGTAAACCAAACAAGGACTATTTCCCTAAAAATGATTGAAAATCTAATTGTGTCACGGCAGCCAATAGACAGAGGAACATGTATTATTGGAATTGTATGCATTTGAGGGTAACGTTCTTTGTGAGACAACCCTTGTAGAGACAACCTTTGTACAAGTTAACCTTCAATTCTGTGAAAAAAAGACATATTGAATATGACAGACAAATGATAAGCAATTTCATTTTCTAATATTTCATGACCAGCATTATACTATAGTTAGAATTGATTGAGATAGAGAGAGGGAGAGAGAAAGGAGAAAGGATATGTAGATATAATATACAGTAGATATTACTAGATGAAATATTAGAAAACACGGAAAATACATCATGGCCTCGAGAGGAAGGAAATCTCATGGAATCTTTTACAAATGGGCTAATTTTCAGGACGCCAAACTTTGTGATGTAATCACAATGAAAAAACACCACTCCTTTATAGCCCATACTCTCTTTAAAAGCACACATACTGATCAACAGTGATTGCATGTAGTTATCCCCTCCTCAATGACACATGTGATAGATGGACATGTATCATTTTATTGTTCGTGATTGACACGTTGACAACTGTTAAATTGCAGTGTCAGAATTGTGATGAATGGGTATCAGTGGTGTAATTAATGCTGCAAAAAAGTAATTTTTGAAGATGTTCACGTTTTTAGCTGCCAATAAGATTGACGTCATGGTACAATTTTAAAAGTATCAGAAAGATATTTATGGTGTCTAACAATAATAACCTTTATGTTTAATTTTTATCGCAGGTATTTGATGTTTTTAACATTTATTGGATTTGGCCTCCATTTGGAATTTGAAGTATGGACTTAATGTTACAAGTTAGTTTCCTTGGATCCTTAAATATATAGTAAGTCCATGTTCTGATGAATATGAGAAATATAGGGTTGAATAGATAATTATCATTTTATGGCGACGCCATCTGGATTTCTCAAAAACGCCAAGGGTGCCAAGGTGGGCACCCGGCAGATTATTATTCTACACACCCTAATCCTCTCATTTTAAGCAAAAAAAATGCGTATATACCAACCTGTACGGTCAAAATGAAACGTTCCTCTCTGACTAGAAAGATGTTCCGCCAGTAGCAGAAGTAAGAACAACATTTGAATATAAGTTTACACACAATCCCTTACCCAACTCACTGACTGATCGGACACACAAAACGAATTCTTTACAACATCATTAGATAGATTGACAAGCGCGCAGCACTTTTTAATATAATTAACATTGGTTGGGCCACTTGTATAGCGCTATACAAAGCACAGAAAGCTTGGACTGGGCAAATTCTTCAAATGTACATTTCATGAAGTGTTGCGCATAATAATTTCGATTTTAACTAAGTAATTTTGTGTACACTAGATCAAAGTATTAGCGGAAAAATGCCCGGTTAGTCTGACAGCGTTCCTTTAGTGCTCTTGTCGGTTGCTCATATGCAAAAAGCAAAACCACACTACTTCAAAAACATTTTCCTATCAATTGACTCGTTCCATATCCGTTGTGCTAGTTCCAATATTCAGTATTTTATTCACTTCATAACGTGGGCAATCGGAACTCGTGTCACAACGCATTTCTCTTCCGGGTTTCCCCTGATTTTAATGCACGACACCGTGCAGTTATCGTTTGGAATGAATCACACGACATGCATTGAGCATGGTTGTGAAGTCGTAATTAGCAAGTCTGCCTCGCTTTGTGGGATTTGAGGGTCTTGGCTGTGTGTATCGCATTGGAGTAGCCGTGCCCTATAAATATTGTGAGTTCCGTACCGGTAAAAGTTGGTTCGTGCTGGACAACGGGTCAGCGATTACGCAACTCTCTGTGAGTGAGTTCACCCTATTAACAAAGCGGTCACATGTTATTACACTCGCAAACTCTAGATCAATATAGGACGGATCAGCAAGGTAAGTGCATGTAGAAATCCGCAAACAAAACAGGAATGGGTAGAATCTGTGGGCTGAGAGTTTGGGTCCTAGCGATATTCTTGGCCACAGTTGAAAATTCGCCGTACCCATGAGCGTAGTGGCTCTGATCCAAGTCAACATATTAGCACGGTCACATTAATCATTGCACCTCAAAGTACACAAACGACCTACTTAGCCTACAACAACAACACCCACTAAAACACCAACGTCACATATGTATTGTAAATACGTACAAAATCCTAACATATCAACGCCATATATGGCAATGTAAAAAGAAAAGGCTATATAACATTCCTTTGATCTAACATTAAGAGGGGGGTTTACACTTCTACGTACCTGTCATCAAAGCACAAAAGGATAATAAAACAAGTAGTGGTATTTTAATAGACATTGTTACACCATACAGAAAAAAAAACATGCAGCAACGCTATGATTTTGAATGAGTCCGTTAGAGCCAGTTCTCCCAAGCAAAAACATGTGTGAGGATGTTCGTCCAAAAAAGCAGGACTCCTTGCCAAGTATTTGGTAATGCGCTACTTAATTAAAATGAAGTTTCGTCCGTTTAGGGAGTTGATATAATTCATAAAACATTTAAAGTGATTTTTCAAGAGATGCTTGAAGAGTATGCTGAGGGTGAAACGACTGTATTTCTTACCTGAAATTAAAAACCGTTAATGTGGCATAGTAAGGCTACGAGACGCAGTTTGTATTCGCCTTAAGCTAAAAACGGTATCAAATAAATCAAATGGAAAGTTACGTGATTTGATTATTTCTTGGCTCCTATCAAGACGGAATTACTGAATGTAAATTTCGTTTGTTTCAATCCTGGATTGAATGCCATTCTAATGGAAGCTGACTATCACAGTCTTTGAAATATTTCTAGCCATAAATTTAGTCATTATTGCCCTACAACATAATAACGGGGTACATTTAAAATGAATGTACGTAACCTATCAAAAACATGCAAAGAAGGTTATTAAAAATCATCACTGTAGAATAAATTATCAACGATCTCGGTATTGATTCAGTTTCTATATTACCCGGATTTGGTAATTTTCCAAAATAACTAACAAATAGTAATGATTAATGATTTGTATCACCCAAGAAAAATTTCAACATCTGGTTTTCTATGAAATTGGTGTGATTAGCCTGGGTTTTATAGAAAAGACCATTTGTACATGCCTGTATCTCAGTGTACATTACGGTAAATTTTTACATATTTATCGTATATAAATTCAGAAGATTCAGATATTTTTTTCCAGGGGGGGGGCAATACCCAATACGAAAGCTCTCACTAAATATTCATCATATATTACACTTTATTACGCCTCATGGTGTTCAAGGGGGTAGTAGAGACCTCAATGCAAAAAAAAACATCGTCCTTGCTCATGGGATTAGTTTTCTCCTAATGTTACCAGGTATTACGGGTCTTGTCAATTACTTACTGCTTAAAAGCTCATGTCAAAGAAATAAAAAATATACGGTCATGCTCTAAAACAACGGGGGTACGAAACTCTAAGCATTATGCACGAAAATTTACTGAAAAGATTTGAAATGTTAAAAAACTGCTCAATAGACTAGAAAAAACATTGCGAGATAGGAACATTTTGTTATTAAAAATAACACATTAAGATACATGGGTAAGACGGATGTGTATATAAGCCTGGTACTGATAAAAAACGAGTGGTTTAATTTTATTTTTACTGTGTACAAATGTTAGGAATTCATTACAAAGGCGGAGAATTCTATTTAAAAAACTGGGTTAAAAAAGAGGGACACCAGATCCTATCTTGGAAATGGTTTTCTGCGAGCAAAATGATCTAACATTAAAATATGCGAATATCATTGCTTCAGACGCCGAGTCATACCAATGGAGTATTAGCTATCAGGACAAATTGAAGTGACCACGGCTTTATTAGCAATAAACTCAGACGGAAAATAGCCTCAAGTTTAACATGCCGCAAATCCTTGCAGGTTGTGATGGGAAACATTTAGAAAAAAAGCAGGTGGGAGCATGTGAGAACTGACAAGAAATTCTGATTCAATAGGCAAGTTGGAAGGGGTCCGTGTTTACACACGCAATCAACCACCAACACGACACTAAGCATTCAGTTCTCTTAAAATTATTAGCGAGATACCTAGTGTCCAAAACAAACGGAGAGAGGGAGGGGGGTAGTGAGTATCAGGTTAGGAAAAAAAATGTACACTTTTAATTTAACATAACATTCCCTATAATGAAGATCTTATCCATTATCATTATTATGTTAGATACTAAATAGTCTCACTTTCTGTAAAGTGTAAAGGAGTACTGTATGCGATACATACTATATGCTAATTAATATTTTCAAAGGTATTCCAGGTATTGCACCCAAATACAAGTGTTCAATTTTTTTATCAATTCTGTTCTTATAATTATCATACAAGAAGTCAATTTCAAAACTTTGCCTGACAATACCTGATGTTGGCCTTCATTACTATTACCCTTGCGCTTGTGGGTTCGGTGAGCACTCGTGAACTTCAAGTTCCAATGGTTTCGTTTAGAACTTTAAGAAGGCCAAAATGATCATGTCAAAATACTCTGTCCTGTAACATTTGAGCACTCGGTGAGAACTCCAGTTCCAATGGTTTCGTTAGAACTTTTAAGAAAGCCAAAATGGATCATGTCAAAATACTCTGTGCCCTGTAACCTTTGTTCTAATCCGGTGAATTAGTGAAAATATTGTGCTTTCAAACCCCTCCCACTAAGAAGCCCCAACGTGTTGTAGAAATGCAACGAATGTGGTAAGAAATAATTTTCCAAATGGAATTTTGATTTCAAGCCTAAAATTAGTGCTTATAATATACACAAGAAAAGTTGGGTCAGTTCACAATTTAATGTGAGTTAGTTTTGCCCTAACTTATATACCTAAAGAGACAGGTTATCAGAGTAGGTAAAGTAAAAGATCATTTTGGCAAACGGAAAAAGTGCGACAGCAGAGATAAAAAAAAAAATCCAAAAAAACAACAACCAAATAAGCAACTATCACAAAACAACAGAAAGAGAGAAATTTTACAAACAATCTAAATAAAAATTCATGAAAAAAAAAAAAAAAAAATCCTTTTAATGCAAAGTTATTCGTTTTAACAAAAGAAAGCTGTACTCGTTTCTAATTAGTTTAGTTACCAAGAGCGCGATTTAAATTTAAACCAGTTTTAAAAGCACATCTTCCAAATCATATGTTACAATGATAATTAAAACATTCGACCAATTTCATGTTTCCTAAACTTCTGATTGTTTTGTTGTTTTCATATCTCATACTAAGATACCTTGCGACAACAACAGCGAGGCCACCTATCGTCACCTGTTTAAGACACCATGATTTACAATTCTCTTGGACAGATTTAGCTCAGGGATGCAAGTGGTTGGTAAAATACTATGGTCTTAGTAGAGAGGCAAAGGGGTTTTTGTTATTAACCCGATTAAGGGAGGAACAATTAGTTTCATTGTGACGAAAAATAACATATTTCTGTCACAGGGTTTTATGTTCGATGTGAAGTAGAAGACCCTGTTGGTATTATTCCTTATTAATATTAATGTTTTTTTTATATTTAAGTTATTCACTGTCTATTTTGTCATACGTATTTTATTTTTTGTTATTTTAAATCATTAAGTTAACTCCTTTGAGTCTGTTTACTACAAATACAGGAGGAATTCAACCCATAGCAATACGTTGTAAATAAGTAGTCTTTTTGTCCAGCATATATTCGACGTTTGTGTTTAACATTATACAACGAAAGAAACATTATAAAGTTCAATTTTATTTTGAAAAATTTAGCCATTAGTATTTATTATTTGAGTATTATAAAAATATCACGCAATTGAGTCTTTTACGATTAATCATTTGAGTCACAATTTAAGCACAACTGATCATTTTACGTTGTTTAAACAACACAACCGGTCTGTCTGTAATTATTGTTAATCGTTTTCTGTGAACTTAAAAATAAAATTATAAAGATTGTTGAAAAATTCGCTTCCGAAAGTATACATATTATTTGTTAAATCCCTAGTTTGAACATTATCGAGGGTTGAGAATCAGAAGGCGTATCAACATAAAAGAAATATTAAAGATTTCTTTAATCTGCTGCTAATAATGTTTAGACAATGAGAGTTTAATATTTTCTACTAATAAGCAAAATATTCATTACTCAAAATGTAAACATCTAAAAAAGCTCGTATATGGTACTGTAGCAAACATTATATAAATTTAGTAATTGAATGACTTATAGTAAATTATTAATGTAATTAAAATTTAAAAGTTTTGTTCTAAGGCAGGGTTGCTTCCGCGTTTTTATATGTAAATTGTATGAGCGCGGCTCAGTATCCATGGTTACGCATCCCCGCCTTTTGTTTAGTTGCGTGCCGGGCCCGTCTAGCCAATCGGGTTCGCGTTCAGCACTCAGTTGTTTGTGTGTGAAACCTCTTGGGCTGTCACTTGCCTATACCGATACATCTGTGGAGGTGCACGTCAAAACCCTCCCTCCCTCCCATTTTTTTTGGGGGGGAAGGTGGTGCGATTTTATTTTGGCCTCCCTTTTTTGAGCCAAAATATGCAATTAAGTTAGTTATATAATATGATGAATTGGAAATATATAATCTGAAGTTATAATAAGGTGCTATAATATTTCATGCTTAGGTGCTCTCACTTTACTTATATTCAATGTTAGCGGTATGAATTGGATGGTTGGGTCACATCCCTCTCCTCATCTGTCAGCCTTATTTATGTATGCAAGACTTTTAGTTTAAAGATTAATATCAGCTTCATACGACCAATACTTGTTAAAAGCATTGAGAGTTTGAGTAAAATCACAGATGCTCCTCTGTCTGGGTTAGGTTGAGGCGGACTCCTCTCTGCATCTTGTAATATTTAATGGACATATAATTATAATTTATGTATATAGTACAAATGTCTGGGCAACGGGACTTACAAAAATGTGAAGAGTAAATATAGATTATCTGTCGGATACCGGCTTGGTTTAATCTCCCTCCTCGTCTGTTGTAGTGACTTTATTTCTATAATAATTATATGTACCAAGCCCTGGTCAATACAGATGCACCTGTCTGTATATGCAGTGTTGTAAGATTTGGGTCTCTCCCTCTTGAATATTCATGAATTTATATATTTTGCAAATTTACAATGATAATGAGATCTAAATCTAAACCGTCAGATGCTGTAGCTGTCTGGGGTAAGAATGGCTTATGGGTGATACCCATTGAATAAGGTGTGGTTTAATTCCTTGCAAACACGTCAGTGTTATGCAAAATAATATAACCCACCGATGTGGTAAGTATGGCATATCTCATTTTTTTGGTCTGTGATTCGTATTTTTCCACCCGAGTCCTAGGACCAATGAGCTATTATGAAAGGCAGAATAAGAAAGTCTTTAATATTTCTTTTAGTGTTGAGTTAACGTCCTCCTGATTGTCAAACCCTCCGATACGAAAGCGTCGCACCTCTGTTCGTCGTGATTTGATATGAAGTGTCAAGGGCATCGTTTGTATACGGCTCTTAGCATTACCATCACGAGATGAGAATGAGACTTCTCATGAGACACCGGCGATTGAGATTTCATACGATCTTCTTTCTCCACTCTACAACCTATCAACTTGTTTATTTTAGGTCGTGTCGGTTTTGCGCTTTCATTAGTCAAAGGCTTAAGAAACACAATTAGGTTGGCGGAGTAAACTAAATACTTTTACAAACTCTTAACTTGAAATTAGCATTAGCAAACATGACAAGGCGAACACGCTTAGAGCTTTAATGACCTTAGACAAGCAAATTAATCACATCAATCCATGAAAATAATAAATTGTGTTACTTATATGACAATTACATTGAAGTTGGAGAGGGAAGAGAAAGAAAAACCGAGAGGAGGTGGTATCTGCGTTTGGGATGATTTGAGAACATGTTGTGTTGTAGTTTTTGCTTTTTACACTAAAAAAAACTTGATCTCGTTGAAATTTCATTGGTTGTTTCGAATACTTATGATACCTACTTTATACATTTCTTCGATTGTCTTGATTACAAACAACACAAATTTTATTCATACTTTAACCATAGGTCTATCAAACATTTGCTGTAACCAGTCCAACCAGATGGTCTTGCTGGAACCCTCCAATATGGTAAACGTGTATTCAAGGCAAGACTACGGGTCGCTTTCATCGTTACTAAAATAAAACACCAACATTTCCTTTGTAATGTACATGACGTCTAATCAAGGACGATCCAATCTGTTTTGTTTAGTTTTGTTTGTTTGATTGTTTTTATTTGTTGTAACTTTCTGTTTGGTGTCATTGTACAGGGTCAAAATTGAAAGAAAATGTCATTAAAAAATACAGAAAAAAGACTGGTGCCCCTAATCAGAGGCGGTGCCCGGCGCCTCTCCACACTTACTACGCCGGTATTCTGATTGTCTTAAGGCAAATGCTGGCTTCATGTTGGAGTTGCAAACATCATATTCGCGTTCTGCAAATAACTAGAATATCTTCACAAAATAAAAAATTCGTTTTCTGTTCAATTTCATTTACCATTAGTAAAGGAACCATTTAGAGCACAAGAATGTACTATTACTATTTAAACCTTAACTACACACAGAATAATCGCGGACCCTCTCCGATGTTTAGGTTTGGTTAATATTACAGTGATATTGTCCAACATTAGCTGAGCAGCAATATTGAGCACTGCCCATATATCATATATTTGATCTCACTCATGTTGCCCTTTCAATCCAGATGAGCGTGACTGTAAACCATTACGTGTTGTGTTTGTTGCACTTAAAATTATGCAGAAGGCAAATGGCTTTCAATGACATTTAACCATAAGCTTGCCAAACTAGTACCCTTGCAACGTTTTAAAGAAAAAAACAATGGTGTGTTATGAATATCGTTGGATTTCGGGAACCATGTTCACAACTTTAAGTAATGCTATTTGAAGGCAATAATAATTATAATTAAGCAGCAATAATTATATTTTTTAAAGATTTTTGCTCAGTTGTGCCAGCTAGTTTGTCCAAGTTAAATATAATGCGCAAAATATTCATATTGAATAGAATAGCGGGACTCTCGATTCTATTTAATGGCGGTGCGGAAAATCGTTAAAATGCCTGTCCGTCCATTATGAAATAAAGCCAACCTCAGGAAACGTAGCTCTAACTTGAAATTTGCCGTGAACAGTAATGAATGAACTAGAACACGTTGAATTATTATCGGTGAGCCCGTGTAATAATTCTTATTACAAATAATTCCATTTTTCCCACACGAAGAGAATTTCGAGCTTTACCCTCCACAGGTATAGTTTACTTGCCAATTACCAAATGCGACTGTACAAAAAATGTCAAAATATTTGTATGTTGAGGCGCTCTTAAAAAGTGCTATTGAAGAAATAAAGGGTGATGCACTATTCTTTATGGGCGCAATAATGTCGTTCCGAGGTAGGGAGAAAAAATAAATATCTGATTGAGCGCAACAGCCGGTCCATATTATTTATTTTTTTCCGGCCGAGGATCACATTTATGAGCCCATAAATAATTACTGCGAACCCTTTATTTCTATTCTAATACCCAAATAACAGCAGATATATGAGAAAGCATTTTCGAGACCATATTGCAGCATAATGGGCCGTAAACTGGACAATCAGAATGCAGCACTTTCAATAATGGGCAGCCAGAGGTAATAGAATATGTTTGAAGTCCCAGGAAATGAGATGATAAACCTTAACCACAATCTTTACTGGAAATTCCATTCCAATAAAAACAGAGCCAGAAAAAAGATAACACTAACCAGTGACATCATTAGTGAAACTATTGATTTCAATCAGGGTCATGAATAGTTAACACACCAGTACCTGGATATTTTCTATTACTCATCTGAAAAATAAATAGTTTCCACTAATGATGTCATCACAACCCAAATATTATTAAAATGCGTTCTTAGTCTCCTCCTCGTAGACTGACACAAACCACAAGCATTTTATTTGCATTTCCTGGGACCTTTAAGTTGATTTTATTTCTGCAATATGACCCGTATGGTAGTACGACATATATCTACAAAATTGTAAACCTTTCACATTATTGCTCATCCAAAACCTTTGCTTCTCACTAATTATAGTAGATTTTCAAAATGGTGAGACTCATTAACCGTAATTCAACAGTGGAGGTAAGAGAATTAGTTAATGGACAAGGTAAAAAGTGAGGGTACATCATATAAATATTTACATCAGATCAGCCTAGTAAATAGTTGTTGACATTAAAAACATTATTTAGACGAAGATAGCTTGGTTGTTTTTACTTACCAAAACTAGTTCTGGCTTTCATCATAATACATCACATCAGCAATTATTTAATAAAAGGTTGTTATGATGCACACATAACTTACCTTTGACGCCGCAAAATACTATTCCTTATAACAGCTAATAGAAAATATGCAATATGAACCACACACATAACGCAACTAAGGTTTTTATTTGGCCAACCAACTTGTACAGGAGATTCGGGCAAAGAAGTTATGGAGTTCATTGACCTTCCGGGTCATCCAGGGCCATTAGTCCTTTTATCATTAACAAATCA
>JAMKCH010026023.1:0-18482 GCA_023653785.1 Ophioderma brevispina
CAAAAAATGTGCTGTTATTGCTTTAAAATTGTACATAATATGTCATTCCCAACATGATCAACCACTACTTGAGTCTTTTGAGCAAAGTTGACTTGTATCCCCCCTGACAATATTGAAATCCTGTCTGACTACCACTATCCGCCTATTGTATGAAACCTTACTATTTTATTAATCAGCCTCACTTTATCAATTCCATTATTTCATAATCAGGGGATCCCACACTCTACCACCACCAAATTCACCTACTGTACGCGGGAAATTTAGAGGGGGTTTAATTTTTGCATTCATTTGCACGTTCATGCACTAACCTGTGAATTTTAAAACCCTGCAAAAAATGTTATTTTTACATTGACTTTATAATATGCTTGACTGCGTGAACCCCTGAAATGTCCAACTCCAAAACTGATAAAATCACGAACAATTAACCCTGTCGAAAAATCCTGTTATACAGTACATGACAGCGTTTCCTCAAGCTTTGAGCTTTACATTTAGCGACCCGGGCGTGAGCAAAAATATTTAAGGGTTAAAACAGTCAAAATTCGATTACTTAAATGTTTCAAGGGTAAAGATATCATATATTTTTCCAGATTTTGGCACTTAAAAAACCCCATATTTTTCACTGATTTTGAGAAAAATTCAGTTTTTTTTTTTGGCCAGTTTTTAAGCCAAAAAGTGGCCTTTTTCTTCGGGTGACCACAATTTTTGACGTGCATTTCCTGTGAGTGTATGACATGAAAACTACCTAGTAGTGACTCTTCTTTAATGTTAATCATATGACAGGGGTACAGTTGTGCTGATTCAAATCATTAAAATGGGAATCAATCTATTTCTTTATTTTTGTAACGGGTTAAAAGTCTCAGTCAGGGTGACAATTGATTTGGGAAACAAAACGCAATTTTCGCCCAATTTGTGAGTGAAAAAGCCATACCTCCCAATGTATGACTTATGGTGATGGCTTCTTGTGGTCCTTTTTGTTCAGTATTTTTAATTCTAAATGTTGATATAAAACTTGACTAAGTTTGATGTACTGAAATAACAAATAAAGTAGTATATGGTTACCACCCCTAAAACCCCTAACATTCGGAGGGCGGAAAAAATAAAGGCCTTCGCAAAAAAACTAAGTCCTTCAAACTGTGAGGTTTTAAGGCTAAACAAATATAAACTTGCTATAGCCAAGAACCCTCCCTCTAGACCAAGTTTATATTTGTTTTAGCCTTATAGTCCCAGTTTTGAGGACTTATTTTTTTTGCGACCTTTTTTTTCTCAATTTGAGGACTATTTTAAAAAAAGGTTAAAAACGAAATTTCAAAAATTTTCAAGTTAATATTATGCATTTTTTATTTCAATTCATTTCTACACAAAATTTCACCCTAGAAAATGATGTTAAGTAGGATATCTTTCCTTTTAAGTTTCCACCTTCTTTCCACCAACGCAAAGTAAAGCTTGAACGCTGTCCCTGTAGTTTACATCATTCACCCACATGCATGATCACCCATCCCATATACAATGGTATTTCTTTAACACCAAGTTTTTAAAAACAAACTTCTTAAAAAGCTACATTTTTAAAAAATTTTAATTTAGTAAACTGAACTTAGAAGTCACTGAGAACATAAATGAAGAGAGACTTCACTCTTTGATTATTTTTTTCAAAGAGTGAAATGAAGTTCAAGAGTACATGTATTTCATATCATAGACAATCTTACGTCCTACGTGTATGATTTCATCGTGATATTATGGATGAGTAAATTGTTGTACATTTGTAATTTTACTTAAAGGTACATGGCCCGATCTCTAATGCCTCGTCCCCAAAGCCCCGATTTTACCGGAAGTGTTCACATTTTGGTATCAGAAGAAAGCTCCTATTTGTTTCTCATTTACCTGTGAATCTTCGAGCCAAAATGATTTTGGTTGGAAAGTTATTAGCGCAAATGTGCCCCCATTTTGGTCGACCAATATTATTTTATCACATTACTCTTACAAAATCACGGTTTTTTTACTTAGGCGCTCGCATCAAACGGTTGAAATATCTGTGCGGAACTTTATACAGATGGGGTTTTGGAGTGAGGCCATCTAGCAAGATAAAAACCTTCATATCCTTAAATCGGCCAACCCCCCTTTAATGTTATTGTTAGACAACCCCAAAATAATCCTGACATAGCATTCATTCAAGACTTATGGTTAGGCTAGGAGTATTTAGAGTACAGTATTGGTATTCACAATTGTGTCCTTAAGAAGATCATGGATTTTCTCTCAAAGGCGCAGTATCCTAGAAATCAGATCTAAAAATGTTGGAAACAAACTCATGTACAGTACATTTTCTTTAAGTCAACTACTAATTTAATTCACGTACCTTAAAAAAAAGTAAGTATTGGGGTATTCAGAACAATTGGTGTGTAAGGAAAGATCAATTGCTTTCATCTCCAAAGCACAGTATGTAATATCATATCTACAAAAAGTTCAAAATAAAAAAACCTTTTCTTTGTGTTTGTGATTAAATGTAGTTTCAAAAGTGGACTGCACATTTCACAAATATTAAAGTTCTTCATTTGCGTCGTCAAATGATAGCTAGGCCATTGGAAGAACCGGATATTTGGGGGGTGGGTTGACACATAAAATAACATACCCCAAACGGATAGGGACATTGATTAGGAGGAAAAGACAGCCAGTAAGGGGTAGGCCAACGTGTTTAAGGTTTTCCAGACTTTAATCACAAATGTATTATTACATGAAATTTTGACCGTACTCACTGATATTTAAAACAACCAAGTTTATAGACCCGGTCCAAACAAAACAGCGGTGCATGCGGGGAAACATGCATACGATGTGCGTGTTCTTGTGTTACCAACCGCCATTTTCGTCGTCTGCTGAATTTAACGTCGCCAGTGACGTTAATTACAAAATCACGTTCTGTTTACCCATAAGAAAGCCTGATTTGGTCTTAATCATTCTGGGTGAGGGCTTTTGTATATAAAGCTTTTACAACCATGCAAAAATATCGATTTTGCAAAATCTTAAGAGGCCGCACTATTTTTTCAAATGTGCCAGTGTCTCTTTAGTTTAAGTCCACTCTAATTTATGCAGTACTAATGTATCCAACTAATAAACAACTACATGTAGCAATAATCATATTCATGTTTAGTTTTCTTCTTTTTTTCCTCATCTGAGACGCACTCTAGACTCATTGTCATGCATATTCTGGATGAATTTAATTGAACTCTTATTTCCCCCCAATTGTGCCTAGCCTCTGTCCACGGATTCATAATGCTCAGTTATTTCCTCACTCACTTAAAAATGAACAGTTTTGACAAGTTCGGGAAGAGCACCGTTCAAAAGGTGAGGCCATAATTGAAACATTGTTTGTGTTCCACTATCACATTTCTCTCACAGTTGTCACCTTGCTCTTGGAAAACTTGATTCCCTAAAAACAATGCAGCAGCCTCCAACCTGATTTCAAGGTAATGTTTTTAATTACGCTTCATCTTTTTGTTTATTTGGCTCCAGCATTCTGCTGCAAGCCCAAACTGTCCCCCACCCCCCCCCCCCCCACCCCCCCCCCCCCCGGCTTGAATAGCAGGGGCAAGGGGCAAATTTACCTCTGCCTAAAAGGCAAAATATGCCCCTGTTCTGAACAAACTGTGTAGTACATTGTATAAGACCAGGGGCAATAAATGTTAAACCCCAAAATTGCTCCTGATCTGAATCTTATTTTTCCCCCCCAAGCCCGCCCCCCCTTCATTTAACATGTTCTTTTCTTTTTTTGGCCTTATGATTAGGGAATAAATTAAAACTTGAGATTTAATGTAGAATTTTAATGGGGGTACATATCCCCCAGTCATTGTACAAAAGAAAGAGAACAGAATTTTCTGAACCTGATGAAGCCAAATTACTTTTCAGGTATCAGTTAGATCTGTTTTACTTCTTGAGGTCATTTTCAAATTAAAGGGTTAGCATTCATAGCATGGCATTTCATAGGAAAGACCTGGTCCTTTTAAAATTGTTAACTTAGAGGCCTCAATTTTGGGATGTTCCGCTCACTAATTAAAATACAAGTCCATCAACAGGTGCTGAATTACCGAACACGGACGAGGAGGCATGAGACGCACAAAAACGTTGTACCGTTCGGAAAATGTTTGCACGTTGCATCTCGGCCGTCAACAAATATTTTTTGTCGCGCACAATGGATCGCATTGGCCCTCATTGAATCTGGGCCGTCCTTACCGGTAACTGACGCGATGTTCCTTGTTGAATTTGGGCACATCTTTACGGAAAAGGACGCGATGTTCCTCGTTGCATTTGGGCCGTTATTGACTCGAAATGATGCGATGCTTTTCCATGCATTTCGGACGGTTTGCCCGCAGAACGGCGCAATGCTTTTCATCAGGGGGTGACACTGTGTACAAATGCCCATGGACGATTTCGATTTCGATGGTGATTGCGCCACCATTTCGATAAGCTATTTTGTAATTATGCATAATACGTTTTCATGAGTAACGGCGCAGGACGTGCATATAGCGCACCGCACGACTATGATGAGAGTAATAGCGCCACTCAAGACTGGCGAACTATAAGCTACAAAATTTCATGACAGATCAGTGCTGCAGTATGCTCCATATTTATTTATTATTTATTTACCCTGTTCTTATTGCATTCGCAAGCGATGTTTTTCGTTGAACTTGGGCCGTCTTTCCGGGTAAATGGCGCGAGTTTTCGTTGCATGGGCAGTCTTCAGGGAAAATGGATCGATGTTTTTCGTTGCATTTGGGCCGTCGGCCGGCAAAAAGGAACCCGGTCCGGGTTAGGGGTTAATTATTATACAGGGAGAGGAGGAGATAAATTTCTCTCAAATTAAACACTTGATCAGTGGTAGAACACCAACAGAAAATATTACTTCCAATGGGGTGCAAGTTTAAAGGTGCAACGAGATTTCACATACAGGAGAGCGCGTGTCCCACTGGTTGGGTATTAGGGCTTGGTGCTAGAGTCCCGGTTCAGCTCCCGGAGGGACCACTTGCAGGGATTAATCGGTAACTAAATTATGGATTTAATCTGTACAAGGCTATTGATGAAATTGGAAGCGAGAGAGAAAACAGGCGTTGGAAGGGAGACAGGGTATGGTAACAGGAGGAATACATGGATAAAACAACCGTACTTCGGAGGGACGTTAAGCCGTCGGTCCCATGTACAGAGAGAGTCATACCTGTGCATGCCAATCACCGTCAGTGTCGAAAAGAGTAGGGTGAATACCCCTGGCTGTCCCATTCCGTTCGTAAAAAAGGACCCCATGGAAATAAGGTCCAGTCGAGGGCTTTTCTTGGCTATCCAGGACATTGTCGAAAATCAAATAAAAAAAATCAGATATCCCTAAAAAAATCCGAAAGTACTGATTTTTGCCGTTAAGTAAAGTTCCCATCAGAAATATCCCCTCTGAAAGGATTAAGGTGAGAAATGTTTCTTGGTACAAAAATGTTGAAATTTCTAATTTCGTATACATGCTAGGGGCACAATACAAAATTCAGCCTATGTTTATATTGAAATATAAGCAAAAAAAAATCGCCTTTTTTCTGTTTTAAACATTTCTGTAAGCCAAATAAAAGATACAGAAATCTATTGAGTGTCTAATCTAATGTATATGAAAGAAACTATTATGACACAATATTTGGGGCACTCAAATCTTTATTGAACCTTTAAAAGCTTCTCAAATTTGCTCATGAAAGCATGAACAGGTAGTTAAAAATTGTAGTATGGTTGCAATTACAAGTGTACAGTATGTTGGTTTGTCTCAGTGAGGTTCATGGGTAAATAAACTGGAACTCAGCTTATTTACTTGCAATGGCATGTTTTTTTGAGTACATGCAAAATTTCATACTAGTTCTGCTGCGCATAACCTTTTTGTCTTTCATTAATCTTTTAACATTTGGACATTATCGATATCGCAACGTAAAGGTTATGGCGCTGTACAGGGACTTGGTATCCACAATAAAGCTTTGTAATTGCATCTTAAAACCAATCCACCACATGTGTTCATCTTTGTGCACCTTCTTCACCCAAAGTGCTTAGTGGAGAATCGTAATGTTTGTTTGTTGATGAACAAACCACGCGTGTGACCTTTGACCAGTCAAACTCGAAACTGGCAACCACTCACTCATGACAGTTGTATGGAGTAAATAAATTTGAGTGGAAAAAAATTCATCCGATTAGTACGTTTCGCCGTTGGATGAAAACAATGTGGGGATTCTTGTTCTGTATGTATGTAAGATGCTACAGAGTCCTGCTTTAAGGTAAGTTTTGTAATTTTGACATATGTCCAGATGACTTAAATTGGTGTTGGCTTATTGTGGAACCAATCCCGGTACAGCGGCATAACCTGTACGTTAGCTGATATACGATTAATGTCCACAAATAAGATGGATGAATTTTATTTTGACAAAAAGGTTATGATCAGACAGAAACTAATTTCACCTATTATTTTTAAGTATTAAAAGGGGATGGCCCGATTAAGATAAAATATAAAGTTTTCATCTTGATGGCATTCACCCCAAAACTCCCCATAGAGTTCGCACCAAATTTCTATTCATTTTGATGTGAGAGCTAAAACATGATTCATAAGCCCATAGAGTACTCCTGTAACTTAATATTGGTCGACCAAATGGAGCACATTTTCGCTCATAACTACATTGTATAACCACTAACATCCTTTAGCCCTACATTCACAGGTAATGAAAAAATATTACCATTTCTTCAATGCCATAATTTTGACCACTTCACACTGGGGTTCTGGGAACAAGGCTATTAGTGATCGGGTCATGCATGGCCTGTGCTCGACTTAGAGGGGTTTCACATGCACAGATGCATATACCTTTTTGTCTCTGTGCATATCAAATTTACTGTGCATGCAAAATTCTTATGTTATTTACCCAATCTCTGAGAAAATCTCAGTTGTGCCTGTCACTTTATTTTCTCAAATTGAACATTGGCCCATGGTCGTATGATGGTCCAAGTCAAATCAAATGTATATATTTTAATTAGGCCACTATTATTAAATTATATCAGTACAGTGGACTTCAGGACTTCCTTTGTTCCATCCACAACCTGTAAGGTCACGGATTAGATTCCCATATCAGTGTCCTATAAATCAAACACACGATTTTTGCCCTGATGTCAAGCTTTCCATCAAATATCTCCTCTGAAAGGATTAAGCTGAGATATGCTTTGTACAAAAAATCAAATTTGAAATTTCTTGGAGCCAATACAAATTTCAGCCTATGTTTTTAAAATTATGTTTAAGCAAACAGGGTTCGATTTGGACCCCGTGCACACTGCACCAGTGCATTTAATATTGACTCTGTGCACGTGAATTTTCCTCTTGTCATTGAATTTTCTGTATTTTCACCTATTTGGAAAAAGCTAACATGTGCATGTAGATTTTATTTTCTAAATCAACCCCTGAAGCAAAATCAAACTCACCCTTTTTCTCTTTTAAGACAATTTTGTAGCCAAATAAAGGTGTCTAGTGATTGCCTATAATCTGAAATTATATTTAGGACACATATTTGGGTGCTCAAATCTCTTGTTTGAGTCAGCCTTTAAACAGGCTCATAAAGCACTGAACGTGTACTCAGTGTTAGTACATGCAATCTTTTCCATGCCATATAGCTAACACCAGGTTGACATACAAATCCCCTACACTAGTAATAACATGACTGGAAGCAAGATTGTCTGGGGTCGGGTCACTCAAGTCACAGCTATCATTGAATTTGTCAGGGTACGCTTCTAAATTAGGACCCATCCTATTTTTCACCCTGAGGGTCACAAGGCCCGACTAGAATGCTTTTTGAGTGAGTGACCGGACGGGCTCATAGCACACACGTTGTCTCGTTCACTTTGGACCCGTTGAATGTTGTTTCAACTTAGGCCCCAAAAAGCTAGACAGCACAGACCCCATAGAACACAAGAGCCTGTGTTGTGTTCCTATGCGGTGCCCTTCATATCAAGGTTCATGCACCACACACCGCCCAGCTCACGTGACACACACCACACGCTAATCTCGCATTCACACTTGACCTGCTGACACTGACACAGTACTTTCCACTCGCCCTGTCAAACCCATAATTATTTGCGAGTTGTTGTGGTCTTTTTTACCAATAAATAGGCAAAGTGTCATCTGTTTTTGAACGGTTACGAAACGATGACAATCCATGACAATTGGAATTACTTTACTTTGTAGATTGTGATTGAATAAAGTTATCAAAGCGAGAAAAGTGGAAGCTTACTTTCCAGCCGGCTGAAGAATTTGAGTCCCCCTTGTCCTTGAAAACGGACGTTCTTTACCATCCATCAGTAGATTTGTGACGGGTTCGCCGCTGATCTGGGCCTGGAAATAAGCTTTATTGATTACATCCGCGTATGAAAGATGCCCCCAGCATCCTACTACTACAGTTTTTTCCTGTTAGTTGCCGCGGCAGCAAATCTTGTTTTACAGCGGGTGTTTCTGGGTCTTGCGGTGCCCTTTCTTGAGTCTGCTCGGGTTGGGCAGGCGTTCCCTCCGCCGTAGTTCCCGCATGCAGGTTGCCTCCAGAAAATCGCGTGCTCAGTGGTCCATTACACGATCTGGCCGACTCTGTGGTTCGAAATCAGGATCAATATCCTCCATCTTTACCTTTGAGTACCCTAGCGTATCCCAGAAATTGTCCGCGAATCGATCCGGTTGAAACGAGAGTTGAAACTGGTTAAAATAAACGGCGAAAGTTAGTTCAACTTCTTTTACTCGCCCTTACTACACTTTCATTTCTGACTCCACATCCTATGCTGTGCGTTGCGGAAGATTAACGTGTGAGGTAATTTACATACGATGTGTGACGTCAGTTCAGCGGTCATTTTCTGGCTGATTTGCGTTTTGCTCTGTCTATGGAGCTTTAATAATACGTGAAAAAATTTGCCGGGGTCTTACCCAACCTGCGTGTGCCTGCGATTGCAATGTATACCACAGGGGGCGCACATATGACTGAAGCAACGACCGCCTGTAATTTTTTGTTGTGTGGACAACCTAGTACCATTTCCCCAAGATCTTATTTGAATTTTCACGGTTTGTGTTTTTATTGATTCGCCATTATATAAATTGTATGAATTACGCTGACATCTATCTGCATGTGGACTGATCATGCTATTGTCAAACTGACGAACGTGATTGAAGATAGCGGGATCGCAGTGTTCATATGGCACTTTTGGGCCTATATTTAGTTATTGAAGTTCGTAGCAGCTTCTCTTCTTTTAGTAATCATTTTATTTATATTATTATTTTACTATTTTTATTATTATTTATGTGTTTCTTATTAATAATTTACATATAGGGTTCCCGTTTCCGGCCAATTCCCACAATTTACGTGTTCAATTTTAAAAAGAAGGGTCATTCGTTTCGTGCGAAAATGAAACGAGGAGTATATTGTTATGTCATTCAATTTCGGTTTAAAGAAGGCATTCAAAACTTTGTAGAATTGGTCGGCCAATTGGGAAACGAAGCCCAATCCGATTTTTTCATTGGATTAGCTTTGCGATTTCCAAATCCATGGTTTTCTATTTCGCCATTGAGATAACAAAAATAAAAATGTCTTTTGATATATTAGCAATCTTCGCGCTTTAAGCATATAGGTCGGGAAATCATTCCTTCCGCAGCATTTGGCATTGAAACAACATACCTTTATACATAGCTTTGGCATTTAATAATGACGTGTAGCTTATTAAGAATTATATAAAAGCAAAATTGTAGACATATCTGAAAAGAACGCATCATGATTTTACATCTGTTTTTTTTAATATAGACAGAACTCCTTTTAAATAAAGGAATTCATTTTTGAAGTTTTATATAATCATAATATTCTAGCACAATATGCTGCATAATTAAAAACCGGAGCCATTTAAAGACATCAGTATCACTGCTGACATGAGCATATAAAGAAAAAAGTAAGAAATTGGCAGTGAAATTGGCAATATGAAATGCATAAGCACTTACAAAAGAAGTTTATAGGCTTAAAGAGATTTTTTGGGAAAATGTCCTTCCTACTTTGACAATTTAAATGATCATGTAATGAAATAACCTGCATAGACAAATGTTGTTTGTTCGATAGTGTGGTTTGAAAGCAAATTTTAAATTATCTTAAATAATTATCGTTCACTCATGGTCAAAAATGTTCACTACAATGGCCCATAGATCACATTAGTGTGTGTTAATATTTGGTCACCCGACAACATTTAGAGTACGTTTTTTGCTCAAAACACGGGTCTATAAAAACATAGGCCTATGTACTTTCATCAGATAAGAAAATCTCAAATTTGATGTATTGAAGTGAGTGACGAGGTCGTAGATCGGGTCATTAAGCTAATTTGTTTTCATTTACATTATACTGTACATGACGAATTCATTTTGCCGGAAAATATAGGTCTATAATTATGTTTATGTGTGTCCTGAAGATATTAAAATTTCATAAAATTTGTTTTGACATGTTTTACCAAAATAGATATAATAAGGAATGGCATTTGACTGATTTTGTCATTGTAGGTATATAACGTAAAACGTATATTGTAGGTCTATAACGTAAAACGTATGTTTCCAAGGGCGAAATTGAAAGCACAAAGACGAAGTTGTCGTCGTCGCCGTCGTCGTTGTCATCATCATCATCATCATCATCATCATCATCATCATCATCATCATCATCATCATCATCATCATCATCGTCACCGTCATCGTCATCGTCGTCATCGTCGTCGTCGTCATCATCATCATTTAATACCATCAACATCATCATCGTCGTCATTATCGTCATCGCCGTCATCGTTGTCGTCATCGTGGTCGTCATCATCATCATCGTCGTCATCGCCGTCCTCATCGTCATCATCAGCAGCAGCAGCAGCAGCACCAATGATCATACGGGCAAGTTAATATATGGGTCCCATATTCGGCCGCGGCCATATGGTAAATCAATGACTCATTTTCTTGATCAATTTTGGTAGGCCCTATATGGATAGGTCCTTTTCACATTTTTCGAAAATGGCCTAATTTTACCTGAGTGGAGCCAATATTTTCAAAGTTTGCTAAAAATATCGAACAAATTCGACCGAAAAATTTAGGCCTCACATCACATTTACCGATATTCATTTTTCTTAGTTCGCAATGCAACCCTTAAAATTTACGAGCAAAACATATGCATACTTTTATCGGAATGACATTTTCGTTGTGGATCTCTCAGATGATGCGAGTACACCCATTTGAAAACGTTAATCACGGTAGAAGTTCCCTTTTACTAATTTTTCTTGGAAAATTTGTATAGATTATCCAAACCAAACTTGAGTACCCCTATGTCTCTTTGAAACCCTTTCGAAATGCAAAATTCATGGACAAAAGTGAAGAGGGTTCTTTGAAATGAGACAGAGATATTGATAAGCTGCCATTCATGTCGATAACAGAGTATCCAGATTAATAGTGGACTCCATTGGCCTAAATTATATCGTCATTTCGACAAGGTGAATGACGACTTGCATGTATTTTATTTCTGATCAATTCATTTAAATTGATGGAAAATCGATACATACGTACCTGACCTATTTATTAATGTTTTATATAAACAAGACCACATTGAGGACCATCTCCGTAGACGTTTCATATAGAAGTCCCATTGATGCAAATGAGGTATTGCCATTCATTCCGTCAAGCGCTACTGCACAACGTCATACAGCGCATGATGGAATCTATTTGTAATACCTCATTTGCATCAATGGGACTTCTATATGAAACGTCTACCCAATCTCCGTCAGGTCACTTGGAACTATATATCAAAGCGTAAAAGTTTGTGTGTTTTTGGAGGGTGTAAATGTTTTCATTATAACCATCGTAAATAGATGACCCAAATTGTCGTTTTAGTAAGGGACTAGTCAATATTTACCACAGGAAATAGAAGACATAGCGATGGATCCGAAATAAAACAAAATCATAAATAAGGGGACCAAGCATTTTGTCAGGTAACACTAAATTTCAAATGTAAACATTTTAGGAAAAATTTAACCGAACGCAAGGGGATACGTTAATTTTTACGCTCACATTTTTGTATGTTAAAGGTCCCAGGAAATGAGATGATAAACCTACTCCAAATCTTTACGGGGCATTCCATTCCAATAAACAGGGCCACAAAAAAGAATACACTACCAGTGACATCATTAGTGAAACTATTGATTTTCAGTCATTGCCATGAAAAGATTCACACCATAGTCACCTGGAATTTTCTATTACTCTCTGAAAAATCAATAGTTTCACTAATGATGTCATCACCAACCCAAATATTGAATGCTTTCTCGTCCCTCCTTGTAGACTTGACACAAACCACATCAATTCTATTGGCATTTCCTGGGCCCTTTGATCGGACATATCTGCAAAATGATACCTCAACCCAAATGATAATAGTCTAAAGGGCCAAATGGCAAAAACGGCATTAGTTCTATAATAATTACGTGTGAGATAAAAAAAAAAAAAAAAAAAAACCCAATCTCCGTCAGGTCACTTGGAACTATATATCAAAGCGTAAAAGTTTGTGTGTTTTTGGAGGGTGTAAATGTTTTCATTATAACCATCGTAAATAGATGACCCAAATTGTCGTTTTAGTAAGGGACTAGTCAATATTTACCACAGGAAATAGAAGACATAGCGATGGATCCGAAATAAAACAAAATCATAAATAAGGGGACCAAGCATTTTGTCAGGTAACACTAAATTTCAAATGTAAACATTTTAGGAAAAATTTAACCGAACGCAAGGGGATACGTTAATTTTTACGCTCACATTTGGGTATGGGTGTGCAGCACGAAGCGCCAAACTTGGGGCTTGTGAACTGAAATTTTGCCGAAAGTAATTTTTGTTGGCCAATTTTATGGACTTGCAATGGGAACTGAATTTTGGGCGACATTTGAGGTTTAGTAGCTGAAGAACTGACAAAATTTCCCCCTATTTTAGCCATGGAGCTAAAAGTAAGCTTTTTCTTGTAAAGAACTGCAACAGTTGAACGGGTCTAAAAACCCGGGGATGGTTCTCAGGGGTTGTTGGGTACCCATGCTCGTTCCAGGGTTTCTGAAAGTGATCCCTAACGGGACCATGGCAATTTTCCGTTAAAATATACCCCTAACGGGACCAGTTTTTGGTGAAATTATGGCAGTTTCAGTGAAAATATACCCCAACGGGACCAATTTGCAGTGAAATTATACCCCTTACGGGACCTGTTCTAAATACGTGAATAAAAGATATACCTTTAAAATAGCCAATATACAAGAAAAATGACGCTTGTGCTACTGCAAGAAAAAATACACACTCAGGGTTATTTTGCTGATATGTTTAGGTTAATTTTTCCTATTTGTATCATTGAACCAGTCACAATTACAACTGAATTTGATACCCCTAGCGGGACTAAAACTTGATTATTGTGAATTCGATACCCATAGCGGTAGTCCCGCATTTGCAGCTAGTCCCTCTTTTTTGGAACGAGCATGGGTACCCGAACAAAATCCAAGAACCCTCCCCGGGTCTAAAGAACTGCAGAAGAAATGGGGTTCTTGACCGCCTTACATACGGGTTGAAGGAGTCATGACGTATAAACACTATAGGGTGTGCAGAAAGTATTGTCCGCCCCTGCATCCTACACTGTTAAAAATGTTCCTAATTTTACCAGACTTTACCTTTTAAATTACGGTAAACCCCATTGCTCAATAATCTTCACGCTTTATTACCTATATCTAACATAAAATTACAATTTTGAAGCAGAAAAATGTAAATAAACAGTGGCTAAAAATAATACTATACATTTTGAAAAAAAGTAGTATTTATACGCTGACCGTGATTATATTTTCCGTAATATTACGTTATTTTATAACTTACTTGTTTTTAATGTAAGAATACGAACTATGAAAATCGTTTTACCTATAAAATGTGTTAATAACGTCGTAAGTAACGTTATTAAAAAAATGCAAAATCTTATTTTCCCTATCATTTTTAAAAATAGTTTTCAAAACTCTTTTCCTCCTTTTTGTATTATATTTAGTTTGATTTAAAAAAAAGTAGTACACACACTTATATAATTAAATTTAGCATCTGCTATCAGTAAAGTCAAGTAGTGTAGTGGATAAGGTTTAGGACTTGTAATCTTAAAGCCCGGGTTCAAATCTATGTAAGGTACATGTATTAATGTATTAAGTTTATTCATCATAAAAGATAATTAAGTAATTTGTGACATTAAAATGTGTACATTACCATAAAACAAAATATATAAACTGGTTTAAAGCTTTATTTCTTCACGTTTTCCCTTTGTTTATTGCCTTTTTTCTCAAAATTGTTTGCCTGAAATATAACTTTTTTACAACCAGTGCACGGGATAACGTAAATACAACGTTTGTATAATGCCATAGCTACAATGTTAAAATTTGGTTAGATGATATGATTGTAATAACGTTTTAATTCTTAATATTGTTTTAAACAAGTCAAAAACCAACAATAAAGTTGAAGCTGAGATTTTACGCCGTTATTTTACGTTCCATGCAATGGTTTCGTATTTTTACGGCTCCAGTTATTTTACGTTCTGCATGTAGTGAGTCCCAGCTGCCAGTCAAATGCCTGTTTTTTTACAAGTTTATTTTTAACAGTGTAGGTCCTACTACTGTGGCATGTATCCTTACTGGAGAAAATAACTGGATATAACTGTATGCCTCAGGGTAACAGGCTTTATATAGGCCTCATACATATGCGGCATGTTTTAAAAGCTATTGATACCACTGACCTCTACACATGGATAGCGGGTCTGAGTCGCCGATTGAAACATCAGGAAGTTGGTTTTTGACCTATACAATATGGCGGGAAACAATGCATACACCTTGTCAAACAATAGAACATCTGTGTGGAATATGTGCACCAGCAGGTGTATGCATTGTTTCCGCCATATTGTATAGGTCAAAAACCAACTTCCTGTTGTTTCACTCGGCGACCATTCAACTGTGCGGCAGCCCGCTATCCATGTTGTAGCGGTCAGTGATTGATACAAACCGCACTGAAGTACCAAGCAAGCAAGCTTCCCAAAAACTGTTTTTTTTCAGAGAATTTCAAAACGGTGAGAGAAGGGTAAGGAAGATCAAGAAAAGCAGTGAAGAGAGAGAAAACTTGCTTAGAAAGTGGAAGGCAGGCAAAGTAGCTAAGCTTCTACACATGTCTAATAGGTGGCACGGCGACGGTGCAAACACACTGGTCCCCCTTCGTGAAAGTCGGACTCTTTATGCTGTTAAGTACAAGAAATAGACCCCAAGTGCATGACAAATGAGCAAAGGATGATATTGAAATGAAATGTTATAAATAAATATTTCATATTCATATAAACACCAAGTTGGTTTTGTGTGTTTGTTTACTCTTTAAGATTTAAGGGGCGGACAGTACTTTCTGTACACCCTATAATTAGACACTAAAATCTTATCAGTCACGATCTTATTTTGTAAACAATTCTCAGTTATATGGTACAAAAAAATCGCACTCCCTCATTGGCATTCACTTGTGACCCGCACCCTTTTTTCGAAGAATTTCTACAAAAGCGGGTTCCCACTTGATTCATGTGAGAAAGTTTAAAGTTTCACCTTTTACTGGTAACAATATTGCCGTGTTTCCATCTCCATCGCATCTCCCACCGCGGCATAATGGATTGTTCGGTAATAATGAGATGTTTTGAGTTTTAAGCTTTTCTTATGTTCAGTAATTCTGTTTCCTTAAATTGTGTTGTTTCCTTTTCTATGTCAGTCTTTATTCCCATATTTCCGATCTATGCATCGCTCTTGCATGGATTCTTATGTCCTTTATTAAATAACAGTGGTGGAGATGGCGCGATTCCATGACGGTCGACACCCAGAGGGCAGTTTTGTAGAGCATACATTTGCAGAACCCTTTTAAGTTTAGAAACTGGGGGGGGAGGGGAGAAACGGGTGGCGCATAGGCATCTTCCATCGCCTGTGCACCAATGAGTTTTGGGTTCGATTCCCCGGGGGGGGCTCGTCTCGGTGGCTTTATGTGAAGCTTGAAGTTGGTTTCTCAATCCATATTCCTTCCCGTATAGGTTTTCGGCCGGGTAGTCCGGTTTCCTCCTGCATCTAAAATCGAGCTTCTTGGCATATCCGCATAAGTCTGTTCTGGTATTATGGTTTGTCTGATATGCTGAGTACCTTTCATGGCTGCCTCAGCTCACAGCGCCTTGAGCACGTTTACGTGGATATCATCACTCGCGTTAAAAATACACAAATTATTAATTTTGACTTCAACACAAGTACTGTGTATTTTCAAACGATACAAGTAGGCCTAACTCAAAGTGCCGCCTCGGGGGGGGGGGGGGGGGTCAAAAAAAAAAAAAAAAAAAAAAAAAAAAAAAAAAAAAAAAAAAAAAAAAAAAAAAAAAAGGGGGGGGGGGGGGGGGGGGGGGGATCTTGTTCCCCGCCATATAGGTATCATGGTTATGATTACCTCTTGAAATTGTAGAGTTGAGGTACACATAGAAATTTCTATCAAGAGTTCGTCGATTACGTGGTGACAACATGGCGACTGTCAAATTTAGGATTTCATCGCCGCACCCCTCTGCTCGAGAATTGGTTGCGGAGGTCTGTTGTCTTTCACTGAAAAATAGGGAACAGACGACCAGCGTATACTTGTGACTTCCCTTTTGTTAAAAATAGACACACAAGCTCAAAATTAGACAACACAAGTAATTTGAATAAAGTCATAATACAATGAGTCACAGCCAGGTATACTGTATTACATGGCGTACCGGCCACCTGGGCAGCCTGTACCTGGGGGTGGAGGGGGCGGGAAAGGGGGGGGGGGCAAGTTTCCTGTGCGCACAAGCGGACGTAAGGACCAAAATATGCATTGTCATTTCATCCCTTTTCTTTGAGGAATTCCGACCAATTTTTCACCCTAATTTGGGCAAAATTAAAGTAAATTGTCATTAATTGTAGAAACTCTAAATCAGGGGAATGCGAAATTTTTTGAATGGAAGTGAGAGAACGCGAAAATTTTCGCTGAAAAAAATCCCACCCCTCCCTGCGTATTACCGCTTCCTCAACACGCCAGTGTGAGATTTTGACCACCACTCTGCTCCTGAACCATAGGTTGTGGCAACCGTCGAACTGGCTATTCATTATATTGAGTGCTGACCACATAGCAGTAGTAGCAGGGGACTGTATTGTAATGTGTGCGCTCCGGATAAAATTGTGAATGTTTGCACACAAGTCCTTTAGGGCATTGATAATCCATAAAATTGGAAGCAGTGGCACTCCCTTAATGCCGCCAGCCTGGTTTTCAAGGTTATACAGGGGTCCAAATTAAAATGTTCTGAATGTTTTAAAAAGCACACCGTGGTGTTTTTCTGGTCACCAAGGTCCAAAAAGGTATATTTTAAAACCACTATGTATTGCTTATAGTTCCGGCGTTATGGTAGTTAAAAACTGTAAAATGGGTGAAAAAGTCCATTATTAATCATTGTACATGGTCCAAAGTTAAAAGTTTGGCTTTGATTCTTTCCTATGTGTGGCCATTGTTTCCCTGCTTAAAGGATTGAAATAATGAATAGTTTGCCATATCTGTTATGCTTATTTTCAACGTTATCCAACAAATAGTTCAAAGTCATATACTCCATAGCGGCCATAGTTATTGACTTTATATTGCCATTTTGGTTAATAACCGACACGTAAATAGTCCAAACTATTCCATATTTCATTCAGAGCTAAACAACAATTTGGACGCACAATTTGACAACAAATGAGCAACTTTTAATTTTTGATCCCTGTACAAACCAAAATTGACTTTTTTTACCATTTTTACAGTTTGTTACCCCCCATAATTCCTAAATAAAGTCACAGGTAGTATACACTATACCTTTTTGTAATCCTTGAACCAACAGGCTCATTTGTGCTTTTCAACCCAATCGGACATTTTACAAATGTACTCTGTGTAACCTTGAAATCCAAGCTGGGGGCCAGAAAGGGTTGGCAAGTGCTTCCTCATGTTTTTGATTATCAATGTATAAGTACTTGTGTACCAAAATTCACAATTTTTATCCGGATTTGCCACACTCACATAAAAGATTGTTCAGTACAGTCCCCCACTAGAGCGATTTATTCTGTAAATGTTATCACGGATTAATAGACTTGCAAATTTGCACACCAATCCTCGCTCGTCTTGTAGTTAGGTACTGACTCATAACAGTGGTCTCGTGTTCTAATCTAGCTACTGCTTGCTTTTAAATAATATAAAATTTTCATCTTTTTTCAGCAAATATTTCATTAAATTTGTTATTTGAAACATTACTACCTTTCACCTCCAAAAATATCATTCTTTATCACAGTAACTGGAGAAATAATGCATTCTTATATCAATGCCACTTAACACACTAAGTTTTAATTTGCCATAAAAAGTGGGTCAAACTTGT
>JAMKCH010026024.1:0-19840 GCA_023653785.1 Ophioderma brevispina
CAAGTAGCACACACGCACGTCGTCGCGCGGTCGAGATATCAACTATTCCGAGGAATACTACTACCCTATTAGTATCTTTGCGTTTGCAACCCCCTTGTCAACAAAATCCTGGCTACGCCACTGACGTTTTTCGCTTTGTTATCTGCGGCATATATGCAATCCATCATGCTTTCCAACAAAGATGCTTGAGTGCCTCCCCCTGACAGAGTACGGCATGGGCATATATTCAAGTTTATTTTAGCAAGTCACTATCACAGAGTAGGCCGACAAAACGACAATCACCATGATGATCTTGTTGTTTGGCTGAAGTTTCCGTTGGCTGATATGATGCAGGGTTTTAGATATTACTCTGCTATGTTTAGTGGTCGGATATCGCCGTTGATAATGTGGATTTTTTTAAACAAACCAACTCAAACATAACTTCCGATGTGGTGAAATTTCGGCTCGGTTCTGACTCTCCTGTGATCCAAAATGTAGTATGATTTTATATAGACCTGTTGTCGCATAGCCGGGACCGAGCCGGGATTGTACAGAGTTTTAAAGCAGTCCCCGCCCCCATTGGCCGAGAATATACGGGGATTGTCACACCGAAGCCCGGTTAGTAGGGGCCGGGACATAGCGGGGGATGTACAAAAAATTTAAGCCCGGCTACCCGAGATTTCGTGCTACTTTAGCGGGGACAAAGGCGGGGGTGTCACGACAGCAAAATGTACATTCCCGGCTAAGTCCCCGCTAGTCCCGGGACCCCCAGGGCCGGGATTGAAATTGACAAGTGCATTATAGTTCTTTAAATGGGGCAGACTCAGAGGGCTAGAGCTCAGTCAATTTTTATTATTTAAAAGAGCTCTATATCATGATGCAAGTGGGCAAGTAGGTGGCTCGGCTGAGCCTTTAAAGTTGATTTTTACTTTGACCTTTTTCATTTCATTTCTTTTAAAAAAAATCTCCTTATGAACTTAGTTCCTACTGACAGTTCCCTAAATGGGGGCTGTCAGATGGCGGAGCTCTGTCAATTTCATGAAAGCTTCATTTTAAAGAGCTCTAGCTCATGATGCAGTTCATAAGTATGTAGGTGGCTTCGTTTTCTAGTTACAAGCCTTTAAAGTTGACTTTTACTTAAACATTTTCATGGCATTTTTTTACTAATTAAAATCTAAATGGATTAAGTCTGTACGACAGTTCCTTGAATGGGGAGGCTTTCAATTGATCTTTAAGACAACAAATTCCATGGGCTGCATCCTTTTCGAGGGCCTAGCGGAAAGAATTTTGTATTGTGCCACCACCCTATGAATTCGGCAGCCTCAATGGAATAAATTATATATAAAAAGCCATGCTGTTGGGTATCGCTAATTGAATTTGTTGTACTTTTTTTACTGTAATACTGTCACTACTGACTATTGAGTCTTGCCAATATTACAATGGACGTGTATGATAAATATTTAATAATTCACTGTGCAGATTTGTTGCAAAATTGCTGTAGTGTTTCACAAAAGGGTGGGGGTTCAATTTTTGATAAAAAAGGGTGGCTGTCTAAAAAGGGTGGGGGAAAAATAAAAAGGGTGGGGGTTTGACCCCCTTACATACCATGTGGGACACAGGGCCATAAAAATTTATGGAATTTCGCAGTAAACCACCTCACAAAATCCTCCAAAATGAAAAATTTCACTTTGTAGGCCCCACACCTTTACAGAAATCTTGTGTGGTGGAGTTAGCATGCCAAAACAATTTTTTTTAGCTGCAAGTTCTGTTTCTGATACTGCTGCTGTTTATAGAAAAGAAGTTGTATGATTTTTATTGGCCGTGGGTCATCGAGATTGTAAAACTGCTTCACAGAATTGGTAAATAACCATCCATATATAGTAAAATTGTACTTTAAATGATAAATAACACATCAGTATTTTGTCATAATTTTTTACAATATTTTTTGCTCACATTTCCATTTTCCGTGTTACAAATTGCAGATTCTGTGATTTTTCCTTTTACATAAAACGGATAACTTGGTCTTTACACCTCAAGGTATTACATGGATGTGTGTAAACCTCTTGTCATAATTTTATCAGTCTCCTCAGGTTTTATGCATTACATGACAGTCAGCATTTGCAGTTGTAGATTCCTGAACTCCTCAGTACCTAGGCGTGTGATTCAGAGATAATTTGGTATGTAGCATTGTGCCGTATGCATCACATGACAATCTTTGAAAGGCTGAGTTGCTTTGGCATATCACTCGCACACTAAAGGTGTAAGACCACAAAAACATCAGAGCAGCTTTTTACTGTGACCATTCCCTTAGCTAATCAATACATACATCTAGCCCTATAGACATACACCTCTCTCTCCATAATGTCAAGTACTCAAGACTCTTGCATCGGATGACAGTCGGCATTTTGTATGAGTCATACTCATAACTCTTGGAGAAGATCAGGGATGCCTTTGCCACAGATGACTTCACAGGCTTGCACCACTGGCAAAGGTCAAGATGCCAGAACACATCCATTGCTCCCAGTGCTCCATCCAAGTAACTCTACACTTCATTGTGTCAATGTTTTATTATAAAATAATATTATCAGGAAAACAAACTTTAATAATAAGTTTTTATATAGTGCTTAATCCCCATAAACATTCTCAACTGTGCTGTACCAATTAGAGGATAAAAACCGCGCACCTAATGTTTTTAGGTTATTGATTTGGATCGGAGGTATTGTTTTGGTTCGAGGAATTTTCCCGAGGGGGGCGTCATCCTAAAAACATTAGGCGCGCGGTTTTTAACCTCATTCATAACTGTAACGTTGCTAAAAAATCTTGTTCTTGTAATGCATGGGTTTCCCGTACAGAAATTCCCCTACAATGCATCGTTCTTTATGCAATGCAATTTCTCTCACCCCTATTTAAAAATGAACGAGTCTAATGAATGCATTTAAAATTAAGGGTTTCCCCCTACGTCATACGGTTGACAACAAGCTTTGACCAATTAGAATGCGGCTTATAAAACATTTACACCGGATTATGCAAATCTTAACATATTACATTTATTCATGTTATGGGGCCACACCACCAAGGACTAACCATGCTAACGGTTTTTGCATGATTTGTGGAGTTTCCCTGGAGCTTTTACGAAGGAAATTCGCATGGAAAGGGGACGTTTTATCATGTCATGTTTCATTTTATATACTTTGTTCAGAGTTATTCTATGCCAATGGGAATATACACGTTCTGGAAACCGCAGGTTTTAATTTCAGAAGAAGTTTGGCAAGTGACTGTCAGCGGTATGTAGTGCGTGGATAGCATGCCTTAGCTAAGCCTAAGCTTCTTTAGCATTTTCGCCTAACATCGCCATGGCCTATGCATGTATGGCGTGGGATCTACAAAATTCTTTCAGGCTTGTTGTATACAATCTCAAATGATTACATCAAGTGTTTTTTGTGCGGCCTGAATATTAGTGTTATCTGTTTCATTCTGGATACCGCTGACCATTGCAGTGGAGCAGTATTTGACATGAATGACATGGCATGGGATGTGATAGGCCTAGGCCCTAGGCGTATGGTTCATAAACGTGGTTGATTCATTTGACTGTTGGACTGCAGTGTAGGGCCCGAGGTTGCTCGGGCTTTTTCCGCTACGATAGCCCCTACGATCTCCCTCCACTCGGTGACACCATTCATGTCACAGAACTTAATAACAGTTAGGGAGTTTTTTACAATATCAATCAATAAAACAATAACATTTATTTCTTCTATACTACGACAAAATTCAATAAATTTTAATGAAATAGCCTCAGGCTCAGACAGTCAAACTAGGTCATAGACATAAAATATTCTAGTTCTAAGGTCACACCCTTGACAAATTTGAGACTGTAACATAAAATAATAATATTGGGAATTGGGTAATAAAATGTCCTATAAATAAGGAAGGGCGAGTCAAGGGGAATAGCCATTAAAAGGTATGGAAGCGCTTAGTAAGACCGAACCTTTTTGGGAGTTTTTGCAATTGACTTATGTGATATTTTGGACACTCACTAGCCGAGGTATACATGAACGTAAATAAGTTAACGCAGAGTGAATAGGGGGGTTCATATTCCTCTATTACATTTACATTTTTTAAAGAAAAATGCGACCAATCAACTACACACATATACACTTTATTCGGGAAAACAACAACGCTATACTTATCCACCACAAGTTTTGACCACTGCAGACTCACCATGCAGAATAGAAGAAGCATCCGGGATATTTTGCATGCCGCGGACGTAAAGTAGGTTATAGGATTCGGCACACGTCGCACGTTGATCGCTAACATTTTGTTTTAATAATTATTTTAAAGCCCTTTAAAAAATTGTAAAGCTCCCACTTTCAGCAACATTGTCACCCAATGACTTCATATTATGTCTTAAATTTTACCTCTGTCCCACAAAGCCTTAAATTTGTCAAAATGTTAAATTTTCACACGCCATTGCACTATTTCAATTCATATACACACTTAGAACATTCGTTTACTTCATGACATCTTACATGTCATTCCACCGTATTTACTCGAAATAGCACATTCTATTACAAAGTGTGGACCTGATGTTTGACATGCGGTATAAACAACAGCCGGAGGTTTTTTATCACAGTTTCAGGGTGATCCAAAAATCAATTCACTAGAGGTTTAATTTGCTTAAAAATGCCTATAACCGCAAAACTTAAATAAAGGTGGCTGATTCAATCAAATCCAGCCATTTGTGTTTCCTAAAAAATTTAAGAACCTTATTATAAAGGTTGCTGATCCAATCAAATCCAACCATTCATGTTTCCTCTGGGCCTCGCTTACATACAGCAATTAAATCAATCCAACTTTTGAAAACGTTTTATTCCATAACATCAAAGTAAAACATTCTTAAATGGGCATTTCGTGATCCACCGCATAGTCCCTTGATTTCCCTAAAAGAAATTAATAATTATTTTAAGAAAGATAATTTTTAGAGCATCTGACCGTGACTCAGCATGACAACATGAAAGCAATATATCATCTTACTAAGACCTTCACATACCAATTACATGGATATTTCCTCTTGACCCGCCCTTTCCTTTTAAGGATTTTTTATTTATTCTTATTGAGATCGCCCACGACTTGCTACATGTGGGCCAAACGTTTAAGCATCCGTTCAATTCAATCCCTCATAACATTTAAAGACGCTGTTAACCACAAATCACTGTAAATTTCTCAGGAACCATGCTGATATTGCCCTGTATTTCTACCCTTTTTAACACTAATATCTTTTTGTAAATGTACGTTCAGGTTTTCGCTGGCCTATCTTATTGAGTTACATATCCATATGACGTAAAATTGCCAACATTTCATAACTATCAACATTTAGATTTTAGAGGATATAATCGCCACATAATTTTCTGTCAACATGCTATTTGGTAAGTTGGTCAAAACCCAAGCGAATAGGCGGGTACCGCAGGCTTACCCTCCCAAAAATTAATGTTTGAAATATGCACATTTCCAGTTGAAATTAACACACCTTTTTCAGTTTACTCTACCCCAAAGTAAGTTCTCCTCAACATTGCAATAATGGTAAAACCTTGTTGTATCATGCCATATTGAGCTTGTGTTTGTAGCGACTTCATATCTTTTTTCTGTAATGTTTATTTTTCCTGCAAAAAGTGAGGAGGGAGGGCAGTTTTTATTTTTTTTACCAAATACACTACAATTTTGCCGTTTTCCACTGATGAAAATTGATATTCCCACCTAACTTCCAGCCGCATCAAAAAAGCAAAAAAATGGTGAGGCTTTTTAAAATTTTTTATAGGAATAGCCCCTATGTCTCTAAAATCACATGAATTGACTGTGGTTTGACATTAATAGGCCCATCATCCTCAACATTTTTCAGGATTGAAACATTAAAAAAAGTTTAATCTTTAACCTGAAAAGTGAGTAGGGAGGGCCTACTACGGAATCTATTTTTTTTATTCGCCTTTCATGGGGTTTGGTATCCAAGACAGCTGATGACTGAGATCTAAAATATCAATGAATTTCCCCAACTTTTTAAATTTTTTTTAATCTGAAAATTCCCAAGAAGTCCCATCTTAGACAGTTACTTGGACCATGTAGTACCTATCATAGACAGAGCCAAGAGCCCGCAGCCCTGTGGTTCGCTCACGTGAGTGATTCTTGTTGGTAATTGAAAGAACAACAAACGCATCATAAACTTGAAAAAAAAATCAATTTCCGGCTGAATCGATTCTTGCTTTTCTTGTGTCAGTATATAAAAATGACCGTACATGCATGTTTGTTTATGTCAGAGGTCGTACTGCCAGGGGATTCCCCAGGCACGCAGGTCACTTTATCATAAAATACCACTGCGTAAACGGGACTGTTGACATGGTTGTGTCATGAATGATGTGGGGTGGGAGTGGGAGATACGGTTTTGCGTTGGTTGCATGGACTCTCATTACGATATACTTAACACTTTATAGTCACTTAAACACATGAAATGTTTCTGTGTTTTAGTGACTAAAGTTGACGTTGTAAAGTTGTAAAGTTGTAAAGCTGTACAGTCTGTTAACATTCACCTTCCTAAGCGCACGTCCCACGCAAGTTGTATCAATTGTTTTCTTCTCATGGCGTCACTCAAGTTAGAGATCGTCCTAGTTGTGATTCTCGCAAAGCATATGCCAAATGCAAACCGCTGTTTCTTCCCATGTGTCGTTAGCGGGGGAAGTTGCAGACCCAGGTGCAGGTAAGCCGGGCGATATCTCCGCTAGGATTGCCTGTGCAGTCATGCGAGCAGGTAGCAATTTGTGGTAGATTTTACGTTGTCAAAAAACACCCACTTATTTAACAGTCTAACTCAGACCGGGAGTTCAGTCTGAGTTCCGTTGAGGCTGTCAAATTCATAGGGTGGGTGGCACAATACAATATTCTTTCCCAGACAAGTTCTGAATAATATCCTCATCGTTGTATTAGTTTCTGTCCCCCCCCCCCAGAAAAACCGGGTATGTTGTTAGTTTACGGAGTGTCGCTTTACATTTCTGTGATTTCATGCGTTCATGACTCAGTCATGCTCGATGCTCTCGCCATGATTCAGAATTCACCGCGAACTGGGCCAGGGTAGTCAGGGAAATTTTTATCCATGTTCAGGGCCAACATTTATTCAAATTTTGATCTGTAGTCTTGATACGTCACAAAAGCGAGTCATTGTTGCGCGTATGACATCACAATTCGGGGTCATTGTGAGATATCAATGACCTGCGTCGTGTATGCGTATATTTATGTAACATAAGATTTGATTGGTACGCACATATACATAAGTTATGAATTATTATTACGCCCCCTTCAAGAAATTGTCACAATCATTTCGCTTCATTTAGGTGGCTGCTCAAAGACATGCCTTACAAGCGAGCAAGCTTATCAGCACTTAGAAATCCATAATCCATATTCCCCATAACGGCTCCCCAAATTTCGCTTGGGTCGACAAGGCAAAATAAAGTTTGTGGCTTTTAGTATTGATTGTGTAGATTACTTGGGAAACCAATGTAGTGAATTCACCATCTATTCTCTTTTTATTCACAAGTTATGCTGTATTGTTTGGTTGTCACACATGTTCACAAGCCTGGGTGAATTTTGGTGGGTGCATAGATGAGTACCGAATAAGTGGGTCTGTTTAGCATAGGGATAAAGAATAGCAGAACCGCAACAAGCAGAATGTGCACATTGTGTGTGACACTTGCTTTAGTTATGTATCAGAGGGTGCACAGATTATTACATTTATGCACTATAGTCCGGGACAGAAACCCTTTGACGAGCGCGTACTTCCTGGTTGTCTGCGTATTTACTGCAGAAAAAATGCACTTGCCTCAGATTGGCCACCGAAGAGTTCTGCTGTTGCTGGGTCACTGACCACGCGTCATACGCGCTGATAGCTCCACCCCTTTTACAACCAGGTGGTACGCGCTCGTCAAAGGGTTTCTGTCCCCGAGTATAAATACTCGATCTTCTCGATTGTTTAGCAGATTAAAGTATGGAGCTGTGGTTGTGAGTCCGTATCTGTCAAAGGAGTTCATCCAGTTGAAAAATGGCTGATGTTCACTTCAGTTGCACAATAATAGGCCCCCTATAAATTACACCAAGTCACCATTTAATTGATAAGAATTACAGGACTACTACTCAACTTTCACAGGCTGCTTTGTGCCGATGATTTGCTGATGAGCTACAAATTTAAAATGGAAACACAGCTGTGTTAAAATTGACACCCAAACTCTGCCTCCTTTGTTGTGGTCTAGGATGCCCAATTATGTACACATGGCAAAATATGTCCTGAGTGATAACAAAAATCTCTCAAGACATTTATATCCACAGGAAAAGTAATGTTTATTTTTCTGTGTCATAACCTCCATATCTTAATGGTGTCGGATGGTAAAGAGGAGGAAGATGTAGACGGAGGTGCATTCTTACTGTCACTGTGAGCTACAATGTACTCAGCTCAGTATGCTGTGCATGTACTGTGAAGCAAGTTAATTTCATAGTACGATTTTTCACAAATTCCTAATCCCATTTTGTGGCATGTTAATTTTGTGAATCCAAAAGTTCATCTTTTTCTTCATAAGCCAAATGAATCTGATCAGGAAAAGTCGGTGGTATGTGGTAGCGTGCAATTCGATATGTGAATGGCTTGAAATATGAATTAGGCCCCCAAAAAAATTGTTTGATTGTCCTCATCCGACCGACCCTAATTTATGAAATCAGGAAAAAGGTTTTTTTCCTTTACTCTGCAAAAGAATACGGACCCTAATTTTGAAAAATTCCTAAGAAGTTTTTTTTTTTTTTCAATTTTAACTTTCTGAAATGTAAAAAAGATGATGTTTAAACAGTTTCTTAGTATGTTAGTTGGGTTTCATAATGTACAAAGATGCATTTTTGAGTAAGAATCAACTTGATTTTTAGTGTTTGATTAACTTATTAATACAAACAAACATGTTTCCATACAGTTTGCTACTGACATTAAAAAAAAAAGTTTTTACGACCGACCGACCCAACTCTAAAAAGTCATCTATGGACAATCAAACAAATGTTTTTTTTTTTTGGGGGGGGGGCCTTATTGACATATTTTAAATTTACATTATACCCTTGCCCCTACTTTGTATCATGTGCTTTATTCAGATAATAGAATGAAGCACATGATATGAAGTAGGAACAACAGGTATGATATAATTATGCCTAATTATCCTCCTCATTCTAGCTTAAGTTACATGAATAACAACCCACGCGTTACACCGTACCTGCCACAGCCATTGTTTTGCTGAAGAGCTGCCAAATTCTACTCCTCAAATATCTTCAAAAGAGGAAGGAAGAAAGAGGAAGGGAGAAAGAAAAAAGAGGAACGAAGAAAGAGGAAGGGAGAAAGAAAAAAGAGGAACGAAGAAAGAGGAAGGGAGAAAGAAAAAAGAGGAAAAAGAGAAGGAGAAAAGAAGAAAAAGAAGAGGAACATGGTACATTTATTTGATTTTTTCATGCAAATGCGGATCAAAAAGTGTCGGAAGAAGTACGCAAGGAAAGGCGTTTTCAGGTCTTGAAAACCCTAAAACCTCAGGAAGCTTCAGGGGGCTCTGCCCCCTGGAACCCCGCCGGGTCGTTGCCCCTGGACCCCACTAGGGGCCCTAAGGCGGGCCCCTGGACCCCACCCGTTAGTCGCTCCGCTCGCTTCGCTCTCATGGTTCGAACATCTTTAGTCCAGCCCCCCTCAATAAAATTTCCTGGGCATGCCTATGGATTTTGTGCATCAAATTGTGGGTACTAAGTTCTGGGTTGTTTTGAAGGATCAAAAGTAAAATATAGCAACTGGATTTGAGACCCTGTTGGCTCATATTTGTGTGTATTTATCCACAGGCTTATGTACAAAATTCAAGCCTGATGAGATAAAGTGACCTCAACCTCAAGTTCAGGAAATCGGAAAGGGCAATACAATAGACTTGCTATGGCCGCTGTCAGTGATATGTTGTTAGCTGAGTGCGTAGTTGTAGTGTGTTCTGATAAAAAATTACCGTGCTTGGTTGATTTTACTCTAAGCCATTCAGTTTGGACTTGTGCCTTGTAAACAAACTGTCTGGTTAATGTTGTACAACTATTGTTTGTGATTGCCTGGCAACATCCCTAAGGAAATGGGGATTGTGTGCACATGTATGATGCATGTTTGAAGAACGGCTATCTTGCTCATCCTCATTGTTATTAAAAAATTCTGCAATCGGAGAAAGAAGTGTACAGTGTTATAACCTGTGCTCATTTACGTGGGACAGATTGGCCACATGTCTTGCAAGATAGGAAACCAAATCATTTGGGAACAGGTGTGTGAGTTTTAAAGGAACTGAAAGTAGTCATGATCAGTGATTCCATTGCCCCAGGTGACCTATCATGGACACAGTATTTTAAGTACATCACACAAAAGATCTGTCAGTTGACAATGATAGGTTCCAATAGTGGGCCATGTTTGATGCACAGTATGTGACACATTGTATTGCTGTTTTTCTTGTTCAATCCGGGTTGAGTTGAGTGTGGTCATTTATGTCACTGTGGATACATGTTGCATGTTCAACAAGATGTAAACAACTTCAGCTTTTAATTAAATAAAGCAAGAATTTTGACCTAAATTTGTTTATCTAATTTATGGGGGATAGAAGAAAAATAAAAGCAAATCCATTTTAATAATGGGCTCGCTTGCACCTCTCTTGTGATTTCACTGATTTGTGTGTTTAATACCATCTTAGACATACTATAACTATTCTTGCGTAAACACAGACTGCTGGATTCTTGCTCAATTCACACGATAACAATCTTGCCACAAAAATAACAGTTTTACAGTAACCTTTTACAAATGCATTGCATACTATGGAATAAAAAAAACATAAATAAGCGGATAACATTTTTGTGCATTTTGCCCCCTTCTGGGAACGATTTCTCAAAGTGCTATATCCATTGATAGAAATGAGTACGACTTGAAAGATGTTGTGAGCAAACCGCGCAAGTGCTAATTCAAGCAAGTTAAATTATAAATGAAGGTCAGAAACGATTCAACAATACCAGTGACATACATGCAGGGTGGTGAAATGAAAGTTATTTGTTCAGCTTGGGTCAATGGCCTGCTTCATAGATGAACTAAATTGTATGGCGTGAGTTCCACTTACCTGGAAAAGCTTGAATCTAGTTTTTGCTACAATACATTATAGGGCCTAAGGCTTCTCACATTTTAAGCAGTTGTGGTAGATTAATGTTTTAATAAAGAGTGTTGCAAAGTGGCAACAACCTTTTATCACTAGCGAAAAATATTTGTGAATTTTGTTGCCGATTTTCACTTGCAAGAAATGTTTGCAAATTTTCATTGCCGAATCATCCACAAAGACTCTGCAAGCAGTTGGTGGAGGTGGGAGGGTGTTACAAATGCCCAAATCTTAATAAAATCACTTCGAGAAACATTCATTAAGCACCTCTTAAGAAAAATGTAGGGCACGTGTGGTCCAGTGGATTGAGCGCTCGTCCCGCAATCCAAAGGTCGTGGGTTCGAGTCCCACTGTGGCCAACGTGTTGTGCCCTTGAGTAAGGCACTTTACCTTAATTACTCCTCTCCACCCAGGTGTATAAATGGGTACCGGCATTATTCAATGTTGGGAAGGTAACAGACTCGCTGTAGAGGAGTTGGTGTAGCGATCCCCCTACAGCAACATTATATGGTGGAGTCTGGCCCAATCGCTTCAAAAGAGAGATGGGCACTCCGTTCCTGTAGTACACAGGTCCGTCCCCTTTACCTTTTACTTTAAGAAAATAAGTTTATTTTGCTCTATTTTGTGTTCAGATTTGGCAGATATCCAATGCTTGAAATTAGTGTCCTGCCAGTTTGTTAAATATTTGCACCATAAAAAGCACACTTTACAGTCACAAAAATACTTCAGTCCAACTTGGTTTGTCAGGAAATTTTTTGATGGAGGGAGTATTATGGACACATTAAGTCCTTCTGCAGGGGTGTGGGGAAGCAAACAATTGTCCGGTAAGGGGACGAAAAAAGAAAACCCTGTTTTACGGGCGAGCGGACCTTTCGAGTAGGGTCGGTCGGGTGAATTTTTTCTTTTTTTTTTTTTTTTTTTCTTTTCTGGAGCTCAAAATTGGCCTAAAATAGCCCAAATATCTGAAAAATCAAGAGAAAAAATGAAAAAATTTAACAAACAAATTTTCTTTAAAAATTGCCAAAATTGATAAATTTGGGCTAAAAACAGGCTGATTTTACATGATTTTTGAAAACTAAAAAAAAAATTCTGCAAAACTGAAAAATCAGGGTCGGTCGGGCCCGTAAAACAGGTTTTTTTTTATTTTCGTCGCCTAAAGCTCAAATTATCAAAAAGGCTTGTTAAATTTCAAGCTTGGAAAAGGACTTGAATTTTTGACTATGAAAGGTTTAAACAGTCTAATAGAATTGAAAGTACCCAATTTCTCAAATGGGAAAGATCAGTTTTGGTTAGTAAGAAGGGCCATGGATATGGGGACAGGAAAGTTTTGGCCAAAAGGGAGAACCTCAGTCAGGCACTTATATAGATAAAACCCTGTATGTAACAGACAAAGGTTTTTTGTTGTCAGACTTGTTGTCAGACTAGCAATGAAGGCAGTAATTTGCACTTTAGCAAGTTCAAAATTGATCAAATTTGGCAGGGTAAAGCTGCCTGAATTGTATCATCAGCCTCTATTCAACTCTACTATTTTTGGATGATTGTTGTAAAGCTTTTCTCTGCGCAGATGATTCTTTGATTATACATGTAGGTTAGCCTGTAGGCTTCCTTAGATCAAATAAAACCTTTTTACGTAACATGTGGCATGGGGGGGAGGGTATAGTAGAATTAGGTCCCAATTGTACAGGAAGTGCGCAATTTCCCACTTTTCACTAGTCAGTTTTGAAACTTATCTATTTTAGTATTGAAACTTTATCTTCTTGGGTTAAAGCATTTTATGTACTGGTCATTTTATTAGGCAGGAGTTTTGGAAGTAATTTGAGTCATTTATAGTCACTGTCCAAAAACAAGTTTGCAGTTTACACACCATCCTCAGGTGTTATGTCACATTTATAAAATGGTCAGCCATTTATGGTTAAAATTGGCATGTGTACGTCATGATTCGGGATTGATTGCTGTGCTATTAATGCACAAGCCATTTACACTAACATACAGCTAAAAATAAATCATCTGTTGATAAAAACAGCTGATTCAGACCTACGAAACCATACCGTACACTGGGCCTTCCAACACGCCTGCTGTGAAGTTCAGTGAACTGTTCCACTAAAATAACTCTCCATTAAAGACTAGCGGGATAGTTAAAATCTCCGGTTTCGGCCTACAGCAGTTAGGACCGCTTGCTTGCGACACCTTTAGTTGCCGGAATGGTTAAATGCATACCATAGGCGGAGTTGTAATATTGGGTTAGTGCTTGATTCTGAATTCTCCTTGTGCCCTTTGTATGATGTGGTCTTGAAATTATGTAAACAGTGCCAAGTTTTTGATGCCTGGATGATAATAGTGGTAATGCTGGATGTTTTGTGATTTACCACAGATGTCGTGACATGTTCGTTTGCTACTCTTCAACAATAGACTGTGAACAATTAGGTGGTGTTATGCCTTTGATACCTTGGCCGCATGCCTGTGCCCGAGTGCAGGTTTGGATCCATTCAGTGTCGTACGTGAGCTGTGTTTGAAATTAAAAAAAGTGACTCCCAATTCCCAAAGAATGTGCCTTCATTCAGTCATTGAAATATGGCTGTTGTTGGTCTGTATTAAAATGGATTGCTAGTACAAAAATACAAGCCCATGTTAATGCCAGTTGAAATGGTTATTGACAATTTTATCCCCTGGAGACTGGAAACATTAATGAGGATACCTGTACTCACTGTTCATATACTGTGATTATTCTAGTATAGCCCCACTGGTTAGAGAGGTGAATAGTGGTTGAAAATGGAGGGTGGGATTATAATCAGACGTCGATTCCAAATGAAAAAGTGAGCATATTAAATCCAGGTCAGGGTATCAAATTTGTCAAATTAGTTTTAAAGTGTGTTTAATACGAATTTGACATAATTGTAGTCAGAAATTTTATGATCTTGGTGTTTTGAGTTAGGATTTGACGATTAAAATAAATGTGGCCATTTTTTCCCCAAAAAGAATTTCTGTAGCTTAAAGGTGCAACGAGAGATTTCACATATCAGGTGTCCCTAAAATCGAAAAGTACTGAATTTTTGCACTGATGTAAAGATTTCCATCAAAAATATCCCTATCTGAAAGGATTAAGCTGAGAAATGTTTCTTTGGTACAAAAATTTTGCAATTTCTAATTTCGTATAGGAGCAAATACGAAATTCAGCCTTTGTTTAATGAAATTCACGTAAATCATAATTCCATGTTTTCTCTCATTTGAGACATTTCTGTAACTTAATACAAGGTAAGAATCTACTGAGTGTCTAATCTGAATCAATTTAAAATGACTATTATGACACAATATTGGGTGCCTCAAAATCTCTCGTTGCACCTTTAATTCTTGAAATTTTACGGTGGAACTGCACTCAAGCATGGGATTGTACCTGGACAATTACGGTACATGTACCTGTGGTGTACCCTAAAGACAATTCAGATCCTGGTATACATGTATTTGTGGTGTACTTTGAAGACAATTGGGTCCTGGTGTATGTATGATGGGATTGGGAAGCAGCATAAAGAGATAACCTTGACATTAGAATGATTTCTGGTATAATCGTATTCATTAATTCTGGGACACGAACGACCAAAACACCGCGTATGTGCGTATCCTTACCTTGGAAGCGTAGGTTCCAATGCCCTTGACAACGGCAATATAGCGCGTTTATAATGCAGGGCGCAGTAGGGCGTAGTCCTGCGTAAGTTGAATGCATGAATGCTTGTGTCAAGCTCTCTGTGCGTACGACGTGTCCCAGAATTAAAGAATACGATTATAGCATGGTGTTTGTAAACACAATTTGCTGTTAAAGTGGTTACATAACTACTTGGTAGCGGTTGCTTGATCACCTACCTTTGGGAATGCATTTCCTACCATGATTAAACAAAGATGCATTATCCAATTGAGCTGATAATGGCAGGATTTGCACCCTTTGGCCACAAGTACCGTACTGACCCGAGTATAGTCCCATGCTCGATAATAATCCCACCCGAGTTTGAAAAGAATTTGAAGAATATTAGAAAATCCTATTATAATCCCATCATAAGTTTTTAGCTGGAAGGCAATAAATTACATGCGATTTTTGTTACAATCATTTACTGTTTTGGAAGTACCTTTATAAAATTAATGAGATTCATTTACAGGTCTGTTGATCACACACCTCATTTGACACATGAAAATATCGGGAATAAGTTAAGCTCTGAGACTGAAATGTTGATGCTTGTGTGTTTCATGTTCAAAGGGTGGAGGTTCCATTATAATCCCACCCCTAAATTCAAGCTTATTTCAGATTAAAAACAGGTGGGACTATACGAGGGTCAGTACAGTATAATACTATTTAGCAAGACGAAATCTGTGTTAAAATAAACAAGGAAAATAATCTGTTGGGCACTTAATATTCATAAAGTTCCACTGACAACCTGTGTGTAACACAAACATTTGGGAGGTTCGGCTTTAACCAATTTTGCTTCGTGATATGAGGCGTGATCTTCTGGGCTTGTGCAGTGCATGTATGGTCTGTTTTTGTCCAACAAGCATTTTGTCTCACTCTTCTCATTCTAGTACTCTTCAGAGTGAAAACATAAAAATTAAGACTAAAATGCGATTAAAAAGTTGCCTGGTAAGTTTACATTGAAAGCAAAATCTTGGCCTGAGTAAACATGGCTTTACGTTATCCACATTACTAAATTCTTTTTTGAAATCCATAATCACCAATTCTCCCTCATTTGGAACTAAACTACCTGTCTCTGAGGAAATAAAAATAATTGCAATATAATGATATTCAACAAGTTGCAGACTTGTAAAAATATTTGTATGCCCGATTTTCTGATTTGTGTTACCCACATAATTCCTTGTCCATGACATTGATGACGACCTCGAGGCCAGTCAACACTGACAGATTACAAGCTGCAGAATTCTCATTCTCAAAGGCATAGTTTGCTGTAAACCTTTCTTTTAGCGTGTTTCTATTGAAGATCCTGTATTTTACCGGTAAATCTCTTACCGGGAAAGAGCAAGGAAAAGGTGGATAACGGTCAGTTTCTATTGGGCGCTGCTTACCGGTAAAATACTCCCTGGCTGCTGTCAATCAACTCTACATAAAACTTTGCCGGCAAAAGGTCGTACACTGAGGTCAATGCAAAGCATTGTGGGTTGACTTTTTCAACAAAAATATTGCGGGGCCTGCGATAGTAGAATTGATGTCGATTTTGACATTTTACAGTCAAAATTCAGAGGCAAATGAGGGGTTAGATGGGTTAATGTTCGTGAATGTTAGAGAAGGGTTCGAATGCACATGGAGCTGTACAAGCGGCGAGACTGGGGCGATGTACGCAAGATTGAGGAGGCACCGCCGAATGCTGGGCCCTCCTCTCTCTATGCTACGCGTCCACATGTAGTGCCTATCGTCGATCGTATCACGCAGTATTATCAATTTCCGGTTCCCCTCGCCTGCATTGCCGCACTCTCGGGAACGGAGTGTGTTCTAATTGGCGTTTACCCGGTAACTGACTCCGCTATTTTCCTTTCCTTCCTCGAGAATGAAAATTTTGCCGGTTATTGTTACCCAGTAAATGGTGAGAGGTCATTTCTATTGAGCACATTTAACCCTTATCTGTCTCTTTTTTCGGTAATTGGCCCCAATAGAACACCCCTTTTGATAACCAGTTGGCACACTAGCAAATTTTGGTTATTACCAAGAGAAGATATTAGTACTATAGTAGCTTCCCACTGCTTGCTTCCTATGGAGATTGTTGTACAGGTAGTCATGTGAATCATTAGGCTAAACATTCCTAAAATGCAATACTGTTAAAAGCGCTTTCGTGATCCACAACCTCGCTCCCCTCCACCCACTCTCCCCCACCCCCTCCTTACCTAAAAAACAGATTTTTATATCATCTAGACGCATCTGAACCGCAGCCCTTATTATGCATGTGTACCTAATCTTACTGCAAATTCAGTCATATCTGTAAGAAATAGGCAATTTTTGTTCTTTTCTGTCAGTAAACGGACGAATTACAACACGTGGCCTATGGGACCGTGGAAACTGGTAATATTGTTCATAACACAAAACGCAAGATCGGGATCAATCTCAAATGTTTTTGGAATAAGCTTTTCTCAAGGATAATCTAAGTGGAACAGTGATACAACAGAAGGTGCTTGAAATCACAAAATGCACTGCTTGCATGTTAGCCAAGTTTCACTTCTAAGGATTTCACCTCAGTACCATACAAAAACCGTTATTAAAGCAATTGCAATGTAGGAATCTATGCTTATATCAAGGGTTTTTCTGGGATGTCGGGGGGGGGCTTGGTGTATGGGGGATAGCTTGGGTTTTGGAATTCAAGTTTGGATTGGTTAACGGATACGTGCCCGACAGTTGGGAAATCGCGAAAAAAAACGGTTTCAACAAGTAGTACTTTAAAAAGTTTGGTAATCTTGAAAGCCGGGTGACCGCTTTAGTGCAAGGGATTTTGAACCAAGGTATACAATAAATGTTTTTGTTTAGTAGCAAGTGTTATGTAGATGATTGAACTACTATGCTGGATATTGAACTAGAGATAAGATGGAGTATGGTTGAAGCTGGTATACATGCAATCGAGATTGGCACATCCACATATGCAGCCTTGAGCCTTGACGAGTTAAGATTTGATGTATTAATAAAAAATTTAATACATACCTATTAACTAATGATATGACCTAAATCCATTTTCTTTTAATAAAATGTTTAATGTATTTGCCGCCAATGAATGGTAGACAGAAATTATAACATGCTTGAACATGTTGGTCCATGGGGTATTATAGTGTGAGCATTCAATCAATTGGAAAGACGACAACTAATTGATATGAAAAGTGAAATCGGCTTTGCTAGGGAGATCTGTCCAGCTATACAAACAAACAATTGGCAAATGATAAAGTGCCTATTTACTAGATGAGAAGAAAGTGCTCTTCCACAGAAATATTAAACTTTGTAATGATTCTGTGGCTCCCATTGACCTGACAAACTCATCAGACTAAACATCCAGTTCTTGGTTCTCAACCATTTTGTTGATAAAAAAATGTGGTTTGGTAAAAGTACTTAAATTTTAATAATTTGGGTGCTGTTGAAAATTTGTGAGAAAATGCACCCAAATTTACACAATTTGGGTGCTTTTTGAATAATCTTGATCGATCATTTTCCGTCCAACTTACCAACCAAACACTCTTTTTTTGGCTTAAGTACTATTATGGTCAATCCTATACATTCCTTCCTTAACACCTCCTATGTACACAAAGGCAGCATTTTATAATACCTCCCACATGTTTTGATTGAGATCTCGATCACTTGAGCACAGTAAGTGTTAATAGTTATTGTGAATCAAACAAGTAAAAATCTGACCTACTTACCCTAATTTCTTTAGCCTTTTCTGCCATACAAACATTTGTTAATCATGGACAAAAATATCGTCTGTTTTAATATACAGATGTTAGAAATTCAACTGAAAGAGGTTAGGCCCCGGGAATATAATAGAAATACTGAGGAAAGATCAGAGGTTGTTAATAACATATCTTGCAAACTTGTGTGGACTTGACTCAGTTTCTTGTAATATGACATTAACAAATGCGACACACGAACATATTCCACTGTAGTTTTCAAGTGGTATGCATTAATATAGGTTCATTGGTATTCAATTTTAAAATGAGCTGTGTGAAACCAATTCATACATTTTGTGACAACTTTCACAAATTGTTTATTTTCACTTTCACATGTACGTATCCTGAGTCCCATGGATACAGTATAACAAACACTGGATACTCCCGAGTTGTTTTACTTCGGATGCAATAAGTCTGATTCCACATATCACGCATACATGTGACATTTATCATGAGGTATTTGTGGCATGGACTGGTTGGTTGGTTGTATGATGATGAGGATGTGCTAAGGAAGTTCCAACACACCATTAGTCTCAATTCCTTGGCACAGTTCAGTAACTTCATTTACCTAGTGTGTATAGAAAATATGCACTCTGGTTTTAAGGTATGATAATATGATGCCCAGAATGTTCATTGCCAGCTCATGTTAATCCATTACATGCCAACTCACTGAATTGTGTCCTTGGTGGATGAGGATATTGAACCTCATCGTGACATTCTTGATGTCACAATGAGGTACAATATTGTGACAATCTTGATGTCCAAGGCATAGAACTGCAAACATCGGGAGTGATTCTATTGAAGCAAAAAGGCGGCTAAAAGCCGATACATACCATTTGGCAGATTTAAAAGTGCCCAGTAGAAATTGACGTCCTACAATGTACCTATGGCATTTGCCTGCTTATACCGGCTGAAATTTTCCTGGTAATCCACTGGCATGTCCTTCAAATAGAAGGATAATGTCAGAGGAATTACCCGAATAAAAACATCCCCATTCTAAATCTGGTGAAGAGCAGAGTTAAAACTCAACCCGTTCAAACAACAACAATCGAAAAACTAAACTCATCCTAATAGCCATACAAGTTGCACTCCAGCTATCGTATTTTTACAACTCGAATGGTATGTTTTTATTTCAAAATGAAAGTGATGCATCACCATTAACCCTATCACTACCAAAACCCACTAGAACTCAATGAGCTGAGGTTAGGAAAATGCAATAAGTCCAAAAAGATGCG
>JAMKCH010026025.1:0-19633 GCA_023653785.1 Ophioderma brevispina
CAAACGATTAAAAATTTTACCACTAGAAGAGTACAATTTTTTAAGAGTGATTATCAGTGATAGTCCAATTCCGATTCCATTTTTGGTCCAATAGGTAGTTCTTCCAATTCCTATTTGATCCAATCCTATACCGCCGCAGGTACAACCCAACCACGTTAAAAATGACGATCACTTGCCGTGAATTTACAGAAAGCCATAAAAATAACGTCAATTGCCCGTTAATATAAAAAAACGCTCTTTAAAATGTACGGGCCATTGTCCCAGTATCGTGTCACGGTTTCCCGTACTTTTCTTCTCGCAAATTAGGGTGTCAATTACACAATCACGGGGTCCATAAACTTAACGGTTATGAAGTTCTAGGACGAACGAAATGTCAACATGAATTGCCAAAACCACGGTTCGGTTTTCGGATTTTTTGCTCCCACCACTCACCATGAAATAGATATGGGTATAAGGCTCCCGCTTCCAACACCCCAGGGCATTCAGTGACAGAGGACTGAAAAAATAGGGGTTTGGGTGAGAGACGACCAAATTGCCCCAAAATAGGGGCCTTTCAGAGTGACAATTTGCCAAATTTTCGAAAAAATTGGGTCTCTTTGGGTTGAGATTTTTGCAAAATTTTCTTCAAAAATATAAGGGGTATCCCTCTCAGGTTGAAATGTTCTGCCAAAATAGGGGTCTTTGGGTGACAGTGGGAAAATTTTAGGTGCATTTTAAAAAAAAATCATGGGGTCTTTGGGTGACAAAACGATGCTGAAAGGGGGTCTAACCACGACCTCTATACATGGATAGCCGGGCGGCGTCGAAAGGAAGTGAAACATTTTTTGTCCTCATTTTTGTAAAGGGCAGGAACGTGTCGTCGCTGCATAATTTCAATGGCACTTGACGTAAATTTGCAATTTTACTCAAAAATAAGGAAACTAAAGTTTGTTTTCATACAAAGGAATTTTGTATATTCAAAACAGATCATTAAAGCAATATTAGCACATTTTTTTAAAGGGGCGCCCCCCCCCCCCCCCATTTTTCAAAAAATGTGGGAGTTTTTTTACATGTTGCATTGGTAATGGTAGTAACTAACCTGTGATTGGGTTAAGCTCGAAAATGTCTGTGTCCAAACGAAGGAATTTTGTACTAGAATAATTTTATAGGGATCCCGATAAGTATTCAAACGGCTGCTGGAAACGGCCTTCCAATGTGTAATATAGCCGGGAAATAGCGATTGTAAGTGTCTACGCTCATCCATGAGTTGTTTTTAATAGTTCGGGAAAGGTCAAGTTATAGGTTATTTTCGAGGTGGCACTATTTCATCATGGACGGACATAAAACGCTCGATTCCAGATCTGCCGTTAAGTCCACTCTGGCGATCCCATTCTAATTACAAAATCGCTTATTTGTGATAAATACGCATTTTTAGCATCGCGTCGCACGGGGTATAGTTCCTAGACAATTAACAAACGTAACGGTCAAAAATATCCAATTTTGAAAATGGGGGCGCTCTTCAAAAATGTGCCAATAGTCTTAATGAACAAATAAAGAGATAAATTTCGGAAAGGAAGGGAGATGAGGGAGGGGGCGCGGGAAGGGAAGGGGAGGGAGAGGGGAGGGAGGTGAAGGGGAATGGGGAGGTGAAGGGGGATTGGGGAGGGAAGAATGAGGATGGGAGCAGGGGAAGTGAAAGGGAGGGGGATGGGGAATTCAAGCGTGCATAGAATATGCAAAAGAAATCGCATATCAATTCTTTTCTCGGTTTTGGACCCTTTAGACCATGGCTACCAACAATCTATATTTTCAATAATTACGCTGTATAAAATATTATGATTAGCTATTTAGGAGATTTTTTTAATATTATAGAAAAAAAAATAAGTGTGGGTGTGAACTCCCGAAAGATGGCTTATAGTTTAAAAGCGAGCCTCTGAGACTGAATTTAAGGTATTTTCAATGTTTAATAGAAAGAGCATTCCTTGAAATCCTTTTTTTCTACGGACCTAAAGTAATCGTACGATATTTATTTTTAGGACAGGTTTTCTGCCCCAAACCTGCGATTTTTTTTCAAGGGAAGAGCCCGTTATATAAAACGAATTTTAACGAGTTTATATGGTAAACAAACGCGAGTCTCGGGATTTTGAATTTAAGCCCTGTTCAATGTTTAATAGAAGAGCATACATTCTTGAAACATTTTCTCTACGTTTTTCGAAAAGTAATGTCCGTAAGCTATTTCATTTTTATGTTTTCTTTGTCACTCAGTCATAAAGAAAAATTCCTTCACAAGTGCGGAGTAGAAGAGACCTTTCACAAAACTGCGATTGTGGAGAGCCACAAACCATAGCCACATCATAGTGAACGTGAGGTCTACAAGTCCCAAGAGGAATCCAGGCCTGATCAACTGGATGATGAAAACTATCAGCTGGTTAAAGAAGATCTCACTGTGATTTTGGAACTGCAGAAACGAACGAATGTTCATATAATCTTGTGCGAAATTTTGGGACACTTGGTCCTAATGGACCAACTTTCCCCGCTCCCCTATATTCCATGTTGGGCTGATATTGGTACCTGTGAGTGATGGTGCTGTATATTTACCTCAACATTGCTGGTGGTGGGGGGGAGGGGAAGGTAAAAAAGGTAAATAAATGTTAACCTCAAGAAATACATGTGCGAAATAAAATACTCCTATCATAGGTAGTTAGTAAAAACGGGGAAGGAAAAACTTATAGTCCTATTTGCACAAGATTATATGAGCAGAGTAAAAAATCTGAAGAAAATACAAAAATGACCAAACTTTCAAACGAGTACTTTTCAAAAACACCATTTTCTCAGAACTCCCGAGAAAAATGAAAAATATATATACTACATTTTGGGTGGACAAAATCCGTTGTCTCTTCAAACATAAATTTTCAATACCGTTTTGTGTGTACGTTGCTAACAAGATCTTTAGTATCTGTTAGAAAAAGAAAATAAGGTGATTTTGAAACATGCTATATGTATAAATGAGAGCTTCAGCGACTGGATTTAAGACATTTTCAATGTTTAATAGAAAGAGCATTATTGAAACCTTCTGTCGGTTTAGACTTTAGGGTACCCACATCTTTATTTTGTAACAATTTACAGGTGTATTAAATGTCCAGTGATTTCGAGCGGTGTTACAGGATTTTCAGGATTGTAGTTTCTAGAAAGGTGAATTCGGAACTATTTTAATGTCATCGGAAAAACCTTTTCTCCTTTTAAGAGCCTTTAGGTTCAAAAGCGTTTAATATTTACAAAATGTTCAGGCTGCATCAACATTTCATAGTGATTTTCATTGATTTGTACATGGTTGCATATTTTAGTTTAAGCAAAGCGGAAATTTTTAACGATTTTATACGTGTAAAATTCAGGATTTCGATGACTAAATATTAGGAGATTTAATGTTTGATAGAAAGAGAAATATGAAATACTTTTCTCTCAGAGAGGAACTAAGTTGTACGTAAAATATTTAAAATTTTTATGATAGGTTTATGTCAAAAAACAGTTAATTTACACGATTTGCCATTTTTTCCTGTAGAATTAAAAGAGTGCGAATTCTAACCGTGTATGTTTGTTAATTCCGGAATTTGAAAGTACGATATTTTCGCGATTTTAAATCTTTGGTAGAAAGAGCAATTTTGAAATACTTTCTCTGCGAGAACTAAGTTGTACTAAAGTTGTTGTATTAAGTTGTATGACAAAATGTTATGACCACACACCGCTATTTTTCAAGGGGAGAGACGGCACCAAATTGGTACTGCGTTAGTTCACCAAAGGAATCACTATGCTGCAGAAATAAACTGAGAAATAAGGAAAAATCCAGAAAAAAAATAATGAAACAAACTGAGGAAATGTGAACCAATAAATAAAAATACAGTTGAATAAATAGCAGAGCCATATTTAACATAAGATAAATGCATCTTGATTTTAACTAAATATAGAAATAAACAAATTAATGAATGCATGAGGAAAGAATTAAATGCAATGCTGATATACGAAATTATAAATTCCAACTTATGAAAAATAAGGGTAATGAATTATTATGACAAAAAAAAAAATGATATAAAAATAACAAGAAGGGGGAAGGAAAAGGGAAGGAAGTGAAGGGGAGGGAGGAGGAAGGGAAGGGAGAGGGGGAAGTGGAAGGGTAGGGGGAAGGGAAGGAGAGGGGTAAGGGGAGGGAAAGGGGCGGAGGGAGGGGGAGGGAAGTGAAAATGAAAGGGGGAGGGGGAAGGGGAGGAGGGAGGGAGGTAACTGGAGGGGGAAGAGGATTGTATGAGAAGGGGAGGGGGAAATCTTTTGGAGGGAGAGGGAGGGAAGTGAAATTTTTTTCTGTTAAAAATATTCACCAATAAGAGAAATAATGTTTTCCAAAAACATCACTCTTTTGGCAGACATTTTTGTTTTTCAACCTTTCTCAATAATATTTGTATAATTGCCTCCATATGCGACAGGAGTAAAGGTAATTCCTAGCATTTAGGATGTCGGTATCGCGCCAATTAGGTAATATGACTGTGGCATTATTTGTCGATGCTACTACCCCACACAATTTTTAATGAAAATATCAAGATTGTTCTTTCAAATACAAGAAATATTCGCAATCAGTACGGTGACCTCGCATGTTCTGCCCTCCAAAATGGCCGCTGGGAGAAGTTCCTGTTGGTTCAATCGCCCCGACTATTCAATACGTGCGAGCCCGCTAATGATCCATGTACAGGATATACATGTTAAGGATCTAGTGACAGAGGTCAAGTCATTGTCAGTGGTCTTAACATCCTACGCGTGGCTTCCAAGATGGGAGTGCCCGCGGGACCGCAACCCTCTATTTGTCCAAGTCCAAAAAGTGTTGTGTATTAGTCCGCAGGGGAAACTCCAAAACGGAGGATGAAATATGTTACAATACTTAACACCTAGCGTCCACAGAATGGGTATATCTGTTGGTGGCTGCAATCGGTCCTCCAACAAGTCGTGATTCTCATCACTCCATCTCTCGAACATCTATAGTATTTATGAATGCACTTATCATTCATAAAAATCAAAAAGGATTGGTTTTGTCTCTGAAATGAAACTCTTTCACGAGCAACGCGTGCATTGTTGACGTATAACAAATGCATAGGCCATGTGCGGCCACGGATTAACTGAAAAGTGTTTGTACATTCCCGCCATTTTGGATTGAAATGTACGACGGGTTCACATTTTCCTATGAACCCGTCGTAAAGTTACGGCCACCTTTTAGGTGTTCGAAACTTTACGAGGTCGCCAGCTTGAACCCGGCGTAAAAAGTTTAGTGAAATCGGATTTTAAAACGCGTCGCAAATTTACGCCGGATTTGGGGACTTCCGACGGGGTTTGAGGGCTTACGACGGGTACGACGCCTCGTACGTGTTAGTGAAATCGGGACGTTAAGTGATTGGCCTTGGATGACCTCGGATGACATGAAATGACCTTCACATTTTGGTACGGAATGTTGACCACACCCACAATTTTCATCCTCCTAAAACATGTCAAGTGATTTGACCTTGGATGACTCGGATGACTTGAAAGACCTTCAAAATTTTTGGTACGGAATGGTGACCACACCCACCAATTTTCATCTTCCTACCACATATAAGTGAGTTTTGACCTTGGCTGACCTCGGATGACCTTGAAATGACCTTGAAATTGTTGGTACTGACATGTTGACCACCACCCACCAAGTTTAGCCTCCTAAACATGTTAAGTGATTTGACCTTGGATGACCTAGGATGACCTTGAAATGACCTTCAAAATTGTGGTACTGAATGTTGACCCACCACCAATTTTCATCCTTCCTACCACATATTAGTGCTTTGACCTTGATTGACCTCGGATGACTAGAAAGGACCTTCAAAATTTTTGGTACTGATGTTGACCACACCCACCAATTTTCAGCCTCCTACCACATGTTAAGGGATTTGACTTGGTGACCTCGAATGCCTCGAAATGACCTTAAAAATTTTCGGCACTGAATGGTTGACCACACCCACCAAGAATCATCATCCTACCACAACAGATAGGTTTATCGCAATTATAAAACTCCATTATTGCCTCTTTTGCCCCCATTTGACATTTGACCAATGACACATGGACCCTCCTCTGAACTCATCCCGCAGACTACTTGAGGACATTATGGTGCGAAGATGGACACCCATACTTGCTCCAATCAAAAGATATCGTGTTGACAACGTTGATTATAGCGATTTAGCCATATTTTTGCCCATATTGGACCCTATTGTTGACCAACATTTGCCTTTGACCCACGTCACATTGACCCACTTGTATCCCACCACCGCTACTTGATGATACGCGATGATGCCAAAGATGGGACTTCCACACTGGCTTAGTTCCAAAGAATGCGTGGGACGCACACACACACACACCACACACTGACGGCTACCATTTCTATAGTCCCCTTCGCCAACAAAGTTGAGGGGACCAATAAATGTAAACGTAATAGGATATTCTCTAATATTCCTTAGTGAAGTAAAAGAATTGTATCCTATAAGTTTCTTTTTTAAGTTGAACGCTTCAAAGTTTGTTCAAGTTGGCATTGGGAATTTATCAGTGCAACTGCCGGTGATTTTTGTTTGAGGAAAAAAGGGGACATTTTTTAATCATGGCCTTAATCTGATCTAGTATCGTCACATCAAATTCTATTGTATTATTCGTAAAGATACTCTCAGAAGAATGAGAATATTTGACATGCCCCAAAAATTTTAATGAAACTGACAGGAATAAAAAATCCTACTATTAATTGGGTGATGGGCTGTCTTCAAAGCATGATTACATATTATATAACTGTAGAGATTTATATTGAAAATTTGGCAGCCAATTAAAATGTCGCCCAGTATGACTACCCCTAACAGGGGACATTTTTCTTGTGGGGATTAAAGCTGGACGCGTGAGAGCAGGTGTGGTCCAGTGGAAAAGCACAGGACTAATGATCATTAGGACCATTTACGTTGTGAGTCGAGCCCTGCCATGGCAAAGTATTTGTTCGTCCTTGGCAAGACACTTTATCTCACTGTCTCACCTTCAACAGGTGAAAAATGGGGAGCCATTAAGGCCAGAGATGTAACCGAGGAGCAGTCCCATTTCTGAAAATCCAATAGTTATATAATATTTTTAAAAAAGCCAAATTTTTAGCATAGCATCGGGTGAAGCTCCAGGGAACGTCTTTCTTACGTGATTTGGGGTACAAGACCCATCTACTTAAAATTAATTGATACTTAAAACTTGTGTTTTGATGCATTTATACCTTTATCATGAACCTCTGATCTCCCCCAAGAGATTGAAAAAAAACAATAATTTTTTTTTTTTCACATTTTCCGGATTTTTTGTTTTTGGCCCCAAATCGGAAAGTGCATCTCTGTAAGGCTTAAAAACGTTCCCGGCATTAAGGAATTGTGCATCCGTACACACATATACACCACATATGGACACACCAAACACTTCTTTTGACCGACAGAAATTATATTTTTTTTGTATTAGGGTCTTTAGAATCATTTGGTTACACAACATTTTTGCTTATTAGTGTCTTTTGAACCAGTTTGTTAGATAACTGTCTTAAACTGACTTGGGGCCGGGGGGGGGGGGGGGGGGGTTGGGCTGTCTTTAATGGAATAAATCATGATATTATAAGGGTAGACGTTTCATATACACCAATCCGATTCGCAATTTCCACACCTCACTGGCAAGCCATAGCTGGGGTTGCATCATGCTTGAATTCACCCAAATGTGCAGATTAAGTGTAGCTTTTGAATTATACTTAATCAAGCGTGGTACAGACGTACAAAAGATTTGGGTAGGATTTGGGTTGGAGGCCCCCAGTAATGGCGGATCAATTCTGACCATCATTTGGCTGGTCGGATTTGTCTATAGAAGTCCCATGGATGCAAATGAGGTATTACAATTGATTCCGTCATGCGCTGCATGACGTTGTGCAGTAGCGCTTGACGGAATGAATGGCAATACCTCATTTGCATCCATGGGACTTCTATATGAAACGTAAACCTTATATTGCACTTCATTTTGTTAGTAAGTAAATTAGGGTGATGGCCTGTCTCTAAGACTAAAACATTAATTTGCTTGACAAGGCTTTTTTTAAATTGACCCCACAAGGAAAAAGCGTCCCCTTAAGGCTTAAAAATGTCCCCATAAGATACTTGTGGATCCGTACACACTACCGGTACTGTACCTATACTCTGGCGTATAATTTCTTGGACAGTTTAGACCATACGCCCACTTCCCCCCCCCCAATACACAAAAACGGCGCACCAATGTGTCGCACGTAGACGCAGTACACGCAACAATCAACGCACACGTTTGTTATGGCCAAGAAATTATGACCCAGAGTATATGTACTGATCTGCAAGCTAACACTACAAATTTGCAAGTCTTCTCACAATTTCAGCTCGTTGTGAGGAGCTTATTATTACCTTAGGTGCATATGCATTCACCAGCCTGATAAATACCACATACCCAACAGTTGCAATTACAAAAGGAAGTGACAAGAATGTCTTCTTGACATAGATCCATTCAAAGTCCGAGATGTCCTAGAGCAGAGAAAAAAAATTAAACATGTAGTGACACAAATTGTCTCCTTTATTTTTACGATTTTATAGGGGCATTTCGTGATCCACAGCCTTGTCCCCCGACTTACCTAAAAAGTTGAGATTTTTATATCATCTGAACCGGCAGTCTAAGTATAGTATGTGTGCCTATTCTGACGTACAAATTTGATCGTCTCTGCAAGAAATTCGCGATTTTATATTTTCTGTCCGTAAACAGACAGGGAATAATTACAGTGGAGTCTATGGGAGATTGTGATACGAACATTTGCTCGTAACACCAAAACGCGAGATCAGAATCAACTGAAATTTTGGGAATAAGCTTTTCTCAAGGATATCTAGCGAATCATAAACAAAACAAGAATCACGAAATGCACCTTTAAGTACTGTCGACACAAATTCAACAAATGACATGATGGAACATGCAAAAGCTATCACACCTGTAAAAATCAGAAAAACTCATGGCAGGAACCTTGCCATCTATATATGTCTACAAGGTCAGTACTTGTATATTGTTAGAGCACCCTCTATCACCCAAATCCCCACAGAAATATGTGTAAAACTTGATTTTGAAGAGTGGTATTTGCCCGCAATGAAATTTCATAAAATTTACACAGGATGTAGCTAGTAGAATAAATAATCCAAATAAGTTGTCAAAACTGTGTATACGTGCGTATCAAAATTCCGACTTGAGTGTAAAAAAAAAGCCTTTCCTTTCCCGCTGAATATCACAATTTTCAGCATGATATTGTGCACCATGATCAATACAGTTTGACCTCAAACACAAACATTATTGATCTTTGTTTATTCTGTACTGGTGTAAACCACAATCAGCTGTTTAGTGTAGATTTTGAGGCGCCGTCACTGTATGTCTATTTGCGGGTGACATTATGACAAAGGACATCGCCTATAAGGAATGAATGACACCCTCTATAGTTTTTATGAGAATGAATGAACTTGAAACATTTTGCATCATAAAGCGACTTGCTTAAAGTTAACCTTTTGCTGGTTTCAAAAAATCCCACTTTACATAAATTCCCAAAAAGTCAGTTTTATATAAGTTATAATACAGGCTTCAATGGGTAATTAGAATTTCCATATTTGAACCCTTCCCCCCTCCCCCCCCCCAAGAACCACAATGCCGCTTTGCAAGTTTGTGCGCTATATTATTTAGAACCATATATATGAGTGGCATTCTGGTTCTTGGGGGGGAAAGACCTCATTTTTGCATGTTTGTTTTCTGGGGGGGCCGGAACACTAAATGGAATTGCCAAAAACAACAATCTTTTATATACAAACCATACCACATCACTATGCGGTAAGGCATGCTAATCTACCAAGGGCTCAGTTCAGTAGCCTTGGATGAGCACATATTAACAACAGCTGACGATGCATGTCCTGGGTATCATCAATCGTACTAAAATACATGGGATGTATTTTGTTCAATACAATGGTGAATGGAAGCTTTTGAACTGTGCCATGGGAATTGTGATTTTATTAGCTCATATACTCGATTCATCTGATATGTGACCCCGTACCATTCTTGCGGAGGTGAAAAATTCAATGAGGCGCAGGGACTTCTGTTAATCATGTTATTGTGAGCAATGTTAAGACCTGAAATACACTATAGTGCGTTTCCATACATGAATGAAATTGTATTCAGTGGCAGGTGAGTGAGTTATATGAATGTAGTGTCCTCCAAGATAATCCGTGTGGCACGTGCATTTGAATTCTTTCATTTTTTTCCAGTAGAGATAGGTTGATCCCTCTCCGACTTGATTGAATAGGTCCAAAACTCCAGGGGGACGAACATGTCAATGCGAATCGACTATAGTAATAGTTAACTTGTTAATGATATAAATAGCGCGGTCATGGGCCATTGTGTTGTATTCCAGAGACGGTTATATAATCCAAATCTTATCTAATAAGCTAATAGGTATTTGGGTATTGTTATAAAGGGCTGCCTCATGTAGCTTCTTTATAGCTTATGAAGGACTTAAGGTCTATCTAGGCATCACTTACAAGCTCCATAAACAAAGGCAGCTATGCAACATCTTCCTGTTTCTTCATAAAAGTAATAAATGGTCATTGAAATGGAGGCATGCTTTAAGCTTTGCTTTTTCCAGAGAGCATGCCCCTGAAGTTTCTCAAATTTTTCTCTTTTTTTCTTGATACTAGTGTATTTTGGGATAAAAAACACCTTGCGTACATAATAAAGTAGTTGTAAAACACCAACTCAAAATTGATGGTGAAATTTAACTATGATGATTATAGAGGGCCTCCTTCATTTCTTATCCGGCGATGTCCTTTCTTCAAATACTTCATTTTTTTCACTATTTGGTGTTTTTTTCTATATTTAAGTAGTTACATGGAATTGCACACACTTATCCCTTATTTATAAGTTAAAAAATACATTTCCACATTTTTTTCAATTCTCTCGCATTATCACTGCTAATCCCTTTAACTTTCAGAAATGCTCTCCACGGTCACAGAATTGCTTCAGATCACCCAGCTGCATTGAGGGTACTCTAACAAACAAATAATGACCTTTGTAGGTATAACAAGATTCTCTCAGTATTTTTTTTCTGATTTTTACAATGGTAATAGCTCTTGCACGTCCCTACTAGCAAAATCATATATGTCCGCAATTAAATGTTGCAAAATGCACCCAAATTCAAACCAATGGCTATCTATCAGGATCCAAGCACTATTTTGATTTGTTACTTGTAATGTCATATAATGAGCAAATCAGAGAAACTGTACGAATGGTGGTATAATGGTTTACACAAATACAGAAACACTAATTTGACTATATCTCATGTTGTGTCCTGTAATGCAGACAGATGCCTACAACCCAGAGAGTGTATTGAGTCAATCCCACAATGCACCAGTTTTGGGAAATTTCACCTCAATAGGGTCTTGTGATCACACAAAAATCCTATTCTTAACACATAAAAACCCTGAATTTTACACTCATTTTAGCACACAAAGCTTTAGTACTTAGCATGATTATGAGATGTCTTGTGGTTCTTAAACTTTTGGAACACTTTTTATCCCTAAGTACTGACAGGTGTTTTGTACAGTGCAGTATAGGCACATTGCTATGCATCATGGGATTGGTTCAAAACACCTTCTGCCTACAACGCAAGCACACTTGGTTACAAATGTTATTAACTTTGGCTGTATCAATTTTTTTTATACCGTTTTTGTTTCCTATTTTTCTTGTATTTTCAAACCCCAACTTCCTCTATTTTAAAATTAAAGTGACAGGAGGAGATTTTTTTAGGATATGAATTTCTCTCAAATTTCACAGGATCGATTGTAGACCACCTACCGAGAACGTTTGGAAGGTTTATTGGACAAACAGGTGCAAAAGAAAACCGCAAACCTCGTTTTGAAATTGCCTGCTATCATAATCGTTCCCCATAGAAAACTGTGCTTTGACTTTCTGTCGTGCACAACAGAAAGTACTAAATCATCATCTTATTACATAAAGACGGCGTATTCGGCTTATTCACTTCAGGTGTGATCTAATACATTGGCAAGCATTCCAAATATGTAAAAAACCTAGGTTCGAGAAAAATTGGGGGCGCTTCTTAATGGAAATCTCCTCATGTCTCTTTAAAAGAGGCAATTTGCATGGGGTCAAACAGCTGTGTTCATTGGCCCGATTGTTTCACATATGACATTGCCTCATATGCATAAAACTTTAGGCAGACCTATTTGGATATGCAAATCAACTTTTAAGGTATGGCAAATTGAGAATAACCAAAAAAGTGGGTTCTTGTAGGGCCTTACGCAGAATTTGTTTTGGGGAGTGCGGGATTTCAAAAAATTGGACCTTTTTCAGTAAAAGTGGACCTAACCCCCATAAAATGGTCCTCTTTTGGACTTTTGAAACATCTCATCACCAAAAAATGGACATTCTTGTCAAAAATTCTCTAAATTTTGGACCTTTTTATCAAGATATTCAGCAAAAAGTGGATCTTTTGCCCCTTTTGTGTAATTTTTAGGGGAGTAAATGGGCTTAATCATTTTAGGTGAGGGCTAATGTAAAAGCTTTATAAACCATACAAAAATATCAATTTTGAAAAATTAGAGGTACACTATTTTTCAATGTGCAGTGTCTCTATAAAAACTTTTTGCTGCTGAATACTTTTTCAGTGAGGCTGAATGGGATTTTCACATGTAAATTCTATTTTTTAAAATTTCTAAATGTCTGCCAGAATTTTGCACCACTGACTGGTGACCATCTTGGATTGTATTAAATGGTTTTACTATAGGGAGACTTGTTAACATGTCAAAAAAATTGAAAGCACAAAGGTAAAGTTTGATAGAGGGCATGAGTCACACAGTAATTCCTTATGAGTAGATGTTTGGACTCATTTGAATGTATTTTATGCTGATTTCAAATAAGGCCCATGTGAAAATGCATATTTGACAATTTTGCCCCAAAATTGAACTTGGTCTGCAGGACCAGAGTTTGCTTTATTCCTATAAAAGTATATATACTGCTATTACTTAAACCAAAGTTTTAAATCCGGTTTATCCCCGTCAAAGGGGGTGGCGGATTCACCTCACATCGCAGCAACCGCCCCTTACTCCTTCCTTCCAATTCGCTCAATTCAATGCATCCTCCATCTCAACCAACCCTCATTATTCTCCTCCTCGCACTTTTCTTTCATGTCTTCTTGGACGTCCCCTCCTCCTCCAACCCCTCCCCACACAATCAAAAGCACTCTTCTTAACAAATGCTTGTTATCCTTCAACACATGCCCACACCAACGATGACCACTATTCGCCTCACCAAACCAGTCCCTCGCCTCTTCAAACCCAACATCTTGCATCAAACTCCTCAGTTCTATTAGCCTTCCATCACACTTCAAACCACACATCGCCCTCATCATTGCCTTCTCTGTCCTCCTCAGAATCCCCACCCATCTCATTTTCGCTCAGACACCAACAGTATCACTCCCAAACTCTTATACACCATCTTTCATCTTCAAAGGATTATCTTTCCCTTCCAACAACTCCCCACATTCCCTAAACCTTCACCCACCCTTACCTCACTCTAGAGGCAACCACCACACCTCCATCCACCACCCCATAACCTATCCCCTTTAGGTATGTGAACTCCTTCACTGACTCCACCTCATAACACAACTTTTCCTCCTGTTCCACCATCCCTCCGCTCCCTTCTCACATCTTATGACAAACAAAATACTCTTGCCAAACTAGGGGTCACTCTCTTCATCTTTGTGCATCTCTCCCATGGATCCATTTCCCCCACCATTTCTCACACCACACTGATTTGCTTTTAATCTCTTCCCACACACACCAAACGGGTCTACCTTATTCACTACCACCTCCCTCTCACCCCACTCACCAGCACTTTTGTCATTCCAAGGTTGACCTTTCAAACCCTTACTCTCAAAAGACTTTTTACATTTCCAAAACTTCTCCATCAGTCCCTCCCCAATGTCTCGCTCATTAAAAACCAAGTCATCAGTGTACAAAATCTCACTCAACAAAATTTCTTTTTATTTATTTATTTTATTTATTTTATAAGCTTGATCACTGGTTCCTGAAAACGTATTGCACAGGAAGATACGAAATTGAATAAAAAAGTACACATTTAAAAATACAAAATTTGAAGATATGAACCAGCGAAAAAGGATGAACAAACAGTTGCAAAATCAACTCTAGAACCGTCCCACCTCATAATAGAGGAAAAAAAAAAATCATGGGAGAGAGAAAAAAAAAACTAAATGGGCCTACCCTACAATTGAGCAGCGGGCAAAATGAAACCAGGGTACAGGTATTCGGCAGAATCAAAATTGGAGATTAAATTTGCTTTCAAAAAATCAGAAAAGTGTTTTGAAAAGAAGAGAGGTTATTTGTCTAGTTTGGAAGTGGCAGCTGATTCCACAATAGAACTATACGATTGAAATAAAGGGCTGTGGAGCTTGTCTTACAACCTCTGATGCAGATAAAACAAGGGGATCTGAAGAGCGTCTGGTGGTGGGACGCGTTTCTTGGGGGTTGTCAAATATTAAAAAACAACATAATTATTAACATCAAAATTCATTATTGCCCCACACTTCAAAGCTATGAAAAACAGCAATATATCCATGATCTCTCTCTAGATGTTCATGGAAGAAGATCAAGACTGATTAAACGTTCTTTATAGTCCAGCTCAGGAAAGTGCATCATAAATTTGGTTAGCCGTCTTTGGACGCCCTCACAATAAGATGGATATTGTGTTTTGAGGTCCCAATCCAAAGAAAGATACCTATTTCAAGGTACACTCCGACCAAGGACAGCCGGCAGTAATAAAGAGTCGTAGTTCTTTGGAAGGGGAGTTTAAAACCAAACTGCCCTCATAATCATCCCCAGTTTTTTGTTACTTTTTTTTACCAAACGGTTAACATGGTTACTCCAATCAAGCTTAGCTGATATACATCGATACCAGATCTTAATGGCATCAATTTTCTCGAGAGCTGTACCATTCATTCTTAAACCAAATTATTTGGACTGGTTTTCTGTTGGACATGGTGATGAATTGACATTGGGAATGGGTGAAATTTGTGACCGGTCCTCAGGTCAAACTCCAGTCATACAAGGCATTTAAATCGATTGCAGATTCACAATCAGAACGTTTCGAATATTTTGTAGCACTTAGAATCATCAGCAAAAAGAGACCATTAGATGCTTTGGCCCATGCTAGGGATGTCATTAATCAAAAGAACAAAGAGTAATGGCCCCCCCCAAGATTGATCCATTTTTTTTTTTTTTGGGGCACCTGAAAGACGGAAGCCAGTCAGAAGCTTACTCCATCTACAAACACTCTCTGTGACTATCAATCAACAATTGCAAAGTATATTTTCTTTAAAAAGATCAAGCAATAAATCAAATCAGCCGCCAATCGGTCGTTGGGGGTCAGGCGTTAGGTCAGTGGTGCAAATAATCAATCAAATCAGATGTGGAACTCCATTGTATACCCAGGGGGCAGTCCAAGGTCACACCGGCTGCGATGCTATAAAAAATACTGATGCATGTCCACATAGTTAGATTGATCAAATAAACACCCCCAGGGTGGACACGTAAATAAATATGCTGCAGGGACCTAAAGAGGGTCACTGGTGAGGATCGACGGCACTGCCCTGTGCTACTCATGGGCAGAGTATGCCTGCCTGTATGGGAAAGATCAACCCATGCAAGAAGCTTGATCCAGCGTTAATTACCTCCTGCCGGCTTAATCAAAGGATGCCTCCGTCCAACACCACGGAAAACTTGTACATCCTAGCACGGAATTGCTCCACCAGACATCCGTCGTTAGCGTAGCGAGGGGGCATGCAAGAGCGTAGCTGCCAGTATCCAATGTGAAGCACCTATGTCTGGACAGATACTCGGCCAAACCGCACTTTACTTAACTTAAATCTTAGAGAGAGTTTCTTAAGCAAAGACCAACTATTGAAACAGTCTATAAGGAGCTAGAGAGTCGCCTTGTGGACAAGAAAGGGACTTGCCATCAACCAAGTAACCATCTATCGGTATTGAACCTGGATGAAGCATCTTCCCACCTGGAGCGGACTCATCATTGGCTGAAGCGATGCCTCAATAGATGAGAACCAGAAACTGGCCGAGCTAAGGTTTCCCTGCAGCAGTGGGCATCTGGGAAGCAGATCAAGACTCTAGCTGTGGTTGTGGAACAGCCCAACAAGACAATGGAACACCCTCTTCGGTCTGCCCACTGCTGTAGAAAAAATGCACAAAACAGGGACCGTGCGGGGAATGCAAGTAAAGCAGCCATACGTTGTACACATCTCTGGCTGGATCATATTTGAAACCACAGTGTCATGGAAACGTAAGAAGAAGAAGACCTGGTGAGTAGAGGTCATTTGATGTAAATTTGATCAAAGTATATCATGTTTGGGTTCAAATGAAAGGAATTTAATTTTAAACATTGAAGGTGATGTTCATTTTTCCATTTTATCAAAACATATGGAAAGTATACTTAATTAAATGATTGTGTTTTAATCTTCAAAATAGATCACGCTCCACTTCAGACTGTGGAGTAGTGGGAGGGCTCTGCAGTTTCTTCTAGCCTGGCAGATATTTTATGTATAGCAGATAGCACTCCTGTTGAGAGTATTCTCACAAAGGTCCTCCACCTTCTGTAGCTTATATTCATCTCAGACACTCCATTCCTTGAAGTTAAGTCTTGTAGTAGCAGATACACAATACTATTACATCAGTGTCATTGGAATAAATATCTGCTCGCTTTAGGCCTTCAATCGGGCGGGTAACTAAATGAAGGCCAAAAGCCTAGTATCGCTTCCTGAAGTGTGGAAACGGAGCTCTTCAAATGGTATTTCACTTATACAGGTAAACATCTGTGTCACAGGAATACTTTTGGACACATGGAAGTTTCTTAATTTTATTTTGAAATCAATTACCAATAATTGTTGTGTGGAATATTTTTTTTGTCATCCAATATTTTCAAGAGGCCTATAGCTGATCTCAGCTCTTTTTTCATGCTTACAAACAAAAGAGTCAAAATTTTAGCTTTTTCTTTAATTTTCAAGCTGTTTGACCTTTTTCATAGTTTTTATTGGCCATTTTCAACTTGTTTTCAAAAACCCCATCACAGTCTGTTCGCCCCTAGATCTAACCACTACATACCTTGTTGCCGGTGTGATCGCAGATTTTCCTCTAGGGATGTTAGGGAGTCTGACACAGAGCCAACTAAGGTGATTAAATTTTGTGGGTGAAAAAGTAGTAGCTAATTGTCAAGTGTTTAGACAGAAATGATGTGAAAGAATACCAAAAGGTTCAAAACCCCAAATTTTATCTCGTCCGTCCGTAATACTGAACATTTTATGGATTTTTAGAAGGAAACCATGGTAACCAAACTAATAAGTTCCAATGTAATTGGCAGTACCCTTCACAATGAAACAAAAACCAATTCACTGCACACCCCTCATTTTTTAAATTTTTTACAGGCTTTCAAACTTCATCCGTGATAAACCGATAAAGCTTGTCTCACCTTACTGTGGATTTATACACTGTTGCTCATATTTAAAGTTTGAATATTCTTTTAAGACCCAATTGTAAAACGTATTTCTATTTGAACGCCTCAGTTATCATATAAGAGTAGGTGAATGATTACATAATAAGGCTTTTCACACTGAGCCGGCGATCGATCGACTTTTGCGATCAGATCGCTGTTTTTGAAGACTAGTGCAGCCGTTTTCTGAATACTAGACTCGCATGCGCAATAGCGCCTTAGTTACGATGTAAAAGTTTTCCAAAGAAAGGATTTAAATGAGCTGCTGCTCTCACGAAATACTTCTTTTTGAGGCATTTACGGCAGTGGTTGTAGTTGGCTTTTTAAATGCTGAGGTACATGGCCATCTTTTAAATGATATGACTAGTCACCTTGGTTTGTTTCTGCACAGAAATTGTGATTTTTCCGTTCATGAAATTGAACGGACTGAGTAGGGAAATTCAACATGGCGGATAGACTCTTAGGTATAGTGCATTTATTGGACGAATGTGTGCTGTTATTTGAGGAAGCACAATGATATGTGTGTCAGAGTTTGCGAAGTATCATAATGAATTTGGTGGCTGGTTTGAAGTCTATAGAGAGCGATCGATCGCAAAAGTCGATCGATCACCGGCTCCGTGTGAAAAGCCTTAATGAGTCCCAACTACCCAGATGAAGTGAATCCATGCATAATTTTGAATTATGTAACAATGCCTTTTGTTGGGAGCTGTAAAATGTCAGACGTCTGTTGTTTGTTCCTTATCCCTGCTCCAAGCCAGTGTGCAAGGAGCCTAATGCCTCATCCAACGGCATTGTCAATACACTTGCACTCTGACGGGAAGGGTACAAACAAGCCAGAGTCGCTGATTTCCTCGGGATATCGCAGAGTACGGTCTGTAAAGTCCTCAGACACCATCGAGAGGTGGGTCATTTGAGGCCACAAAAATCTTCAGAACGCTCACGATTGACTACCAGATGAGATGATCTCCGACTGCTTAATCTGTGCCGAAGAGCCTGGAAAATGCCAACGAGCCGTCTTTGTCGTTTGTGGAGAAGACACTATGGAATTCACGTTTCCCTCCAAACTGTAAATCGGAGATTGTTTTAACGTGGTCATCGTGCCGTGCAAGACGAATGACCAAATGTCCACGCCCAACCATTCACCACAGAGTTCGACTTCGCTGGACTAGGGAATACAAAAGATTACAGTTCAGACACTGGCGAAATGTTGTGTTTATTGGCGAGAGCCGCAACATCCTTGACCATTAAGATGGAAGACAAAGGGTTAGTCGATTACGTAGTGAGAACCTCCGGGATGACTGTATTCAGGAATCGACTCATGGTGGTGGCGGCTCAGTGATGTCATACGAAAGCTGGCAACATTTGGTGAAATATGATACCAAACATGCCATAAATGTGTAGGCCTACCAAATTCCCCAACACCTCACCCACCCACCCCACCCACCCCCACACACCTGACCCCTACCTACTTTAGTAAATTAGTAGACATCATCATAAATGTTATATTCATAACAAATTATCATAATTTGTGTATCGTTTGCTGTACATGCAACATTACCTAGTGGAAATAGGATCAGGAGGGGGGTAAAATTGACCCCCCCCGTAACACCCCCCGTGCAGGTGATTAAAAAACGTGTCCACCCTAGGAATGTTACCTATGGCCCATAGAAGCTACCCAGATAGGACACGTTTTTATAGCATGAGATGGCAGTTTGCAATGAAATACTAGGGTTTGCCCCCTTATGTGACATGTTCTGGAACAAATCTTCCTCTAATGGTAAACCAAATCCTAGCTTACCCGAGGGCGTTGGCCGAGTACACTCCATCCTGGTTCGAGATTATAGCTACCAAAATCACCAATATGATCTGCAGAGAGAGAGAGAAAAAAAAAAGTGGGAGCAAATATGTTAGAAGATGGAATAAGTAGAGGCTCCTAGTGTTCTTTTATTTCAATGTTTGGGAGGAGAGGTATCAT
>JAMKCH010026026.1:0-18179 GCA_023653785.1 Ophioderma brevispina
TGTTTTAACAGGTGTGTGACTAAAAAAAAAGTCATAAGTGCATTTTCGTTTGTTACCAAATTTATGGTAATTCTGCCACAAAAAACTTAATATATTATTAAAAAAAAAAAAAAACAAACAAACAAAAAAAAAAAAAAAAATGGAGTTACGTCCTTCTTGTACTCATTATTACCCTCACTACTTAATTATTTTACAACGTAAATAAATACGCTAATTTAAACATATGCTTCAAGTATAAGACTCAATTTACTGCAACGTTATAAGGCTAATGAGGCATAGGTTAGGTGTAGATTACGACTTGTTGCACTAAAATTGATTTATGTTGAGTGCACAAAGTCGTAAAATGGTAGATACGACTGTGTGACACTATACGGGAATGATGTGTGTAGTTACGCCACATTAAGTAGCCAATTACTGCTTAATTAGTTGCTCAAAGCGACACGGCACATTATCAGAAATGATAGTCTAGGCCATTTGGAAAGAATAGAGATATATTTTAACATAAAAATAACACACTCAAAAGCAGATAGGGAAGTTAATAAGAAGGTAAAGACATCCATGTAATTTGTAGGCTAACTTTTGAGTTGTCGTAAGTTTAATCAACAAATTTGTCTATTACATTAATAAATCATTTACATGATCGCATGATTATCATAGAGTCCTATTCATGATATTATAAAACAGAAAAGGTCCTAGTCGGTTAAAACAAGGTGCATCCGTGAGAATCAACTCTGGCGTGTGTTTCTTGTGTTTACACGCTCATTCCGCGTCGTCTTGCTGAATTAATGTGTCGGCGACATTAATTATAAAATCGTTCTGCTTACCCATAAAACGCGTGATTGGATTAATAATTTTAGTGTGAGGCTAGTTATATAAAAAAGCTTCTAACCATGCAAAATATCAATTTTAAACAATCTAGGGGCGACACAATTTTCAATATGAAAGTGCTCTCAAGGGGAAATTACAATATTTATAGATATTTAAAAATACATTTTCATCGTGTGTTATATTTTTGTTTCAATCGAAAACTCACAACTTATGAAAACCAAAAAAGTGTTCTTCTGTAATAAGCATAAAATGTAGATCGACTTGGTTGCACTAACATGACGGTATATCATATATGATTAGACTGAATTAAGGTTTTTGACCTTAAATGGAATTTGCAAGAAATCGGTATGGTCCGTAGGATTTCATGCTAAAATTGAATTGGTCGATGTTTGGACTTTAATAGGGCCCAATGACTGGTAAAAATTTCAGACCATGGTTCCTTTCGTTAGAGGGAAGAAGTTATTATAGGGATAATTAAAATCAGTTAAGTACATCCCAACACACTTGACTTTCGTCCTGAAGAGAAAATGCTTAGATCGGATGTTGTTGAAAGTGGGGTTCAAGTGATTCCTCTTGATATTGAAGAAGAAAATACATTTTACCCTGATGTTGGTAATAGAACCCCCTACAACATTCCAGGGCGGAGCATGGTCACCTCAGGGGGGGGGGGGGGGACCAAGGATAGCGTCGTTTTTGCCGTTCCCATAGGTTAGGCCACGTAATCACGAAAAACTTGAACAAATATTCTAAAGTCGAAAAAATGTTAATATCATATTTTCAACTCAAAATCCGTTGGAGTTGAGAATCAACTCCAGTGTAAGTATTTTTTGTATGAATAACGATACAAACGGGATCCATTTTGAACGAGGCTTGTTTGACTTCATGTTCAATCGCAGGGTCGCCGCTATTTCCGCTGCGGACCATGTACCAGGCCGGTACTAAGTAGCCTATGCACCACCGTGGAATGATTCGTTCACCTGCATGTAGCAATCTTCTCATGTCCGGTCTTAAAAACGACTTGATGATAGTTTTTGCATCACAATTTATATCGGCGCGGCTCCGTACAGGAATTCCCACTCGCCACCGTACTCACTGATCTATTTATAAAACGCGCACAGTGACTTAACCTTCGGTCACTGTTCAGGCTCCGTCCAATGACTCGTTTCGGCAGTATTTGCGCGATGAATGAACTTGGCCGCCACCGCCTGGTAACCTCATATAGGTTTGAAGTTAGCAGACATGATTTTTTACCCCTGCAACAAGGATAAACACATTACATATTCTAGGACGGGTTCTGTTACCGTACCATGAGGGTTTCGCAAGGTCACGGATACGAATATGAGCACGGATACGTCATCACTTTTTGCGTTCCAGGTGACGGGGTGACTATAAAACAAAGACCCAAGACCCCCAAGACCCAAGACCCCCTCAACTAAAAACAAAGACCCCTCAACTATAAAACAAGACCCCTCACTATAAACAAACCACCTAACTAAAAACAAAGACCCCTCAACTATAAAACAAAGACCACCCCTCAACTATAAAACAAAGACCCTCAACTATAAAACAAAACACCCTCACTTAAAACAAAACCCCCTCAACTATAAAACAAGACCCCCTAACTATAAAACAAGACCCCCTCAACTATAAAACAAAGACCCCTCCACTATAACAACAAATACCCCCTCAACTAAAACAAAGACCTCCTCAACTATAAAACACTGACCCCCTCAACTATAAACCCAAGACCCCTCAACTGTAAAACAACTCCGCCCCCCAGCTTCCGATCTTCTCCCACAACCTCACCCCCTCAACATACAACCTCCCCCCCTCCCCCAATAAATCCCCCTCCCCCCTCCCTCCCTTTCTCCCCCACCTCCCCCCTCCACCTCTACCCCCCTCCCCCCCTCCACAAACAAACCCATCCCCCACTCCCCTCTATCCCCACACCGTCGCCCCCTCACTCATACCACCAATTCCCCCTCCCAACTCCCCGCAACTCCCCCCCTCCCCTCTCCCCCCCATCCCCCCGCCCAATCTGAATTCCGTGCTAATCTCCACTTCCATAATACGTTTGCATACTTACCCATTTTACTTCATAAATGAAATTCCTGCCAAAACCCACCTTCTTGTCTCCTTAATTTTTAATTATGGGAGGGATTCATTTATTATTGACTAAATTTTAGTGGGATTTAGTTGGCAATGCCGATATCAAGCGATACGCACCCTATTCTCGTGATCTCTTCAAACTTCTACTTCATGGTACCGTAACTCTGAAAAAAGCTGTTGGATTTGGCGCCATTTGATTTTCTCACAGTTTTCAATTTGTTTCGATTCTAAGAACGATATTTGCATGGTAGTGCGAGGATGTTTCGGAATCATATCATAAATGTGATTGAATGCATAATTTATTTAAATGGGCAGTTTCACGCTAAATAACAGATTACAGTTTTAAAAGTAGTTGCAGAAAATTCTTGAAAGCTGTTGTTCATCTGTAAACAAGCTTTTAATAATAGGGGGCAGTTATCTTACGTTTGTTGAAACAAAAACAGTAGTGTTTCTGTCCCAACTTGAATGTTTACTCGCGGCGCGGCGTCGGCTATATTGTCAACCAATTGTTTTGGCCGGCCCATACCAGTGGTCATTTGCATCGAACATAAAATCGCACGTGTTTGTACTTGACCTCGTCAGCTCTGCTCCATATGTGTGTAACATGTTTGGGATCACCTTATAGTCAGGGGGCACATGTCACCTACTTCAGAAGTTTTGCCAATCGTATATTTTACATGGACCTTTTTATTGAACCCATAAGGATTTGATTTCACCTTGTCTAATTCTCAGTGACGATTTTTATCGATTGAGGGCGCTTTTCAAATGGTCCGCCAAAATGGTAAAAGGCATAAAAAGAAATGTCATGTCTATTAAAGTGCTTCATAAAAAAATTGATCAAGTCTGGTTTTCAAAGTGGACCTTATTGATTAACCCATTTTTCAAGTTTTTCACCTAATATCAATTCTCATTGACGGTTTTCATCAATTGAGGGCGTTTTTTTTCAAAATGGGGGCCAAAAGAATGATAAAAAGCCTATAAAGATAAAGTAGCCAGGTATAAAGTGCTTCAGAAAATATGTTGTTGTGACTTCAAATAAAGGCCTTTATATATTCGCATGAGTTGATTTCAGAGTGCACGTTTTTCAAAATGGCGGCCAAAATGATATGGAAAAAAATTTCTCTAACAAATAGAAGAGTCAAGATTTAGGAACGTCCTCTTCCGTAGTATTCCATGTTGCTTGATCCAGAGGTTCGAACGGCGGGGCAGAGCTGGGAGGCGAATGGCCCTTTCAAGTCCCATTCTGGAAGCGAATTCCTGGAAGGACACTCGTGAAATATTCTCTTTCAGAGGTCATTCAGGACAGGAGAATCAGACACGGTAGATCCCCCTGAGAAGTCATGATGGACAAAAACTGCGGCAGCGCGGCAGGCTCTGACTGACGTGCGCTGGCCCAATATTGCTGAAAACCCATGTGAGGAACCCTGCTACGTTTCCCAAAGTGACCTTAGATAAGGATTGACTTTGTTTGTTGTCTTGACACCATCGTGATACTTCCAGATGCTGACGTTGTAAGTCTTTCTCGTTGAGGATGCTTGCCATTTCTGCCAGGGCAGCAGCCACTTCAGAAAGGCATGCTGCCTTGAACGAGGCCTGCCGTGAACGACTGATTGAAAGTCGCCGTAAGTCCGTTGAAGGGTCTAAATTGTGCTAAGGAACTTGGTCCTTGTCCGGATCATCAAGAGGCTCTCCTAATCGGAGGTAAAACGATTCCACCACCGTGAGAGGGAGTACTTTCGGGAACCACAATTTTCTTGCCAGGGTAGGCTACTAGAAACATGTTGCACCCGCTGGATCTCGAGAGCTTCTCCAGCACCCTGGGTAACATCGCTATCGGGGGAAAGCATATGCCGAGATCCTGTCCCAGCTGATAATCATTGCGTCTGTTCCCCAGCACCAGTATGTCTGGAGCTGGTTGTTCCCAGTCGCTGCAAAAGGGTCGATTAGAGGCCACTGGAGTCTGTTGAAGACACTTTGGCATACGTTGGGTGAGGTGCCATTCGTTACAAGATCCTATCTTTGGTCGTGCATTGATTGGCTTCCCCTTCCGACGGGTACCCGCTGGAATGTTGCCTGCACCGGGTAGATTGATTGCCTGGAGCTCGATCCTGTGGCGCTTTAACCATATTAGCATCTTATTGTCTGTTGATATAGAGTCACGCTGTGGGTACCTCCCTGCTATGAAATTTTTACTTCATTACCGTGAGTTGTTTCAGCGTAGGCGACCGTCTCCCTTGACCTTGCGAAGTAGCCGCGTAAATGCGAGGCGGACCGCCCGCAGCTCCAGAAGGTTGATGTGATGCGTCGCAATGACTGGAGTCCAAGTCCACTTGCAATCGCCACCCTTCCCAGTGGGCTTTTCGCCCTCTTGACATGTCTATGTTCTGAGCGTGGGAAGCGGGACCGCCCAGGGAGAATTTTTGTGAGGCTGGCATCCACTGGTGGCGTGGTGGACTTTGGAGAGACGTCTATCCCATTCGACATCCGTCTCTCTCGGGGCTGAACTTGGATGGAACGGGAAGCTGTATGTATCTCGAACGTAGGGCATTGGGGAGGACTGCTGGAGGCTGGTGTAAGGCCAAGATGCCGTAACCATAGTTTGGGCTGGATCCTGCCGTCTGCCTAGCGAGGAGGTCCCGTGCTCAGAGACGACGCTGGCTGTTGTTCGCTCTGCTGTCGGGAACATCGTCCCTGTGCGAAGTCTACGACTTGTGGGTGTGGGGGTGGTGGGAAGCTGACTCCTCCCAGTTGGAGAGTAGTCCATTGTAGCTGACTAGACTGCAGATCTTCCGGATTTGAAAGCGAAAGGCTGCTGGGATGGGGCATGTTTCCGCCCTTCGTCATTAATGTAGATGAACATTCCCTTGTCACCGCAGAAGCTTCGTCAATCACCTTATGCTATAGCCTGAAGCGCAGGCTCTTGAAAGGGAAGTCTCGCTGTTGATGTAAAAACCGAGCCTTCAAGTCCCAGTGTTGCGCTCGATGGCGTAGCTCAGGATGATGGCCACTAGGAAAGGTATGGGTCGAATGTAACGTTAAGCGCCTGAGGTTTTAGTACGGGGCATTCGCCTGACTTCTTCGCCTTTATGAACATGTTGACAGAAATTACCCTTCGCTTGGGGACAGGTTCTAGGCTTCTTTTAAGGCTTCATAAATCAATGTCTTTTAAGAGTTTGTGACCCCTTAAATCCATTAAGTGGCCCTTAACCCCTTAACAAGGGTTTTCTAGTACTTCACAACCAACGGGGGGGGGGAGTGGTTACCACCCCCTGATTTTTTTTGTAAGTAAGGACAAACATCATCTTGTTTTGGTATCAGTGTGTAGCTACGCATGTCCTTTTTTTTTAAATGAAGTAAAATATATCAGTTTTACCAATGATGACGTCCATTTGAGTCATAACTGAGAGTTGTTAGATCTGCAACAATAGATGTCGTATCTGAAACATCCGCAAAATCAAGGCGTTTCGCTATTTATTCGATCCAAAATAAATATTTATTGGCATGATGGGGGCCAAAGTAAGTATTCACTTGGTATTACTCTAAAATAAGAAAATACTAATTTGGTAGTGTATTCACTTACAGTAGCATCATAGTAACAATAGTCATTTAAACTACATAAGTAATGAAGGTGACCACCCCCCCTACCCACCTTCCGACCCTCCTGAAGGTGCTACCTTCAATTCGCTAAAATAATCGCAAAGGATGAACTTACATTACATAACCTCATAGATCATATTCTTTTGCGTCCTTTGTGCTGCAGGGAATCCGGGGAAATACTAACCCCCCCCCCCCTTGGTTGGACGACGGGATAGTATATTGTTAATGCATTGAGCATTCCTATAGTTGTATATAATAACAAAAGACCAATTTTAGCACACAAAAAACAATCATTAAACACTGATATGGCATTGTCCTTAAAGATATTCTTTGAAAAAAGTAAATTTGGCGGCCATTTTGGAAAATTGCCCTCACTTAGTGTTAAAAAAGACTTAAATTAGACAATCAATTTGGAGTTATTCCTCGTGGTGTTATTGAAACACATGAAAGTGAAAACCAAACTTGGCAAACCTTCTGAAGTAATAGCAACCAGATGATGTGTGCCCCCTGACTATTACCGGATTGCGCCAAACATCTTGTTTTTGGCTCAATCGCTCCTCGGGAGTCATTTGCATAAAACATAACACCCACATGTTTGTACTCGACTCTAGTCAGCTCCGCTCAGCCAGACACAGCTGTTGTAACATATTTTGGGGATCACTTACCGGATTGCGCCAAAACAGTTTACACACACACACACTGTACCAGTTTACGTGTAATCTGTTTTGGCGCAATACTCAGGTGAGTAATTTGCATACAACATAAATTCCATGTGTTTGTACCGACTCGTCAGCTCCGTCCATACACAGCTGTGTTACAGGATTTGGGGTCACCATCCGGCCAAAAGCAAAATAGTGTGTTCCACATTCTTGTGTTGTTTCTAGTAGAGGTCAGTGGTCGGTCTGAGAATTCTGACCGCGATATAGATCGTCGTCCATTAAGATTAAGTCCATGATTATTTCAGTCATGCAAAAAGCTGCACATTGACGATGAGATACTGAAAAGGGCGCATTTCCACTCAAAAGAACACGATAAACCGGAATATCGCAAAAAAATAAGGGGAAAACGACTCTGCTCAGTGGCTTAGTCAGGATTTTGTTGACGAGGGGGCAAAAATTTGGTGAATGTAAACCGACACGTGTAGTGTACAACAAACATTTTTTCCCGGCTCGCGTTTTACCGTAACCTCCAAAATGCAACATCACAGCCACGTAAAGATAATAGTAGGTAGTAGTAATGATCAATTAAGTGTGATTGTTCCGATTTATGTGTATTGTGTTCTCTGCTTGATATGAGAGCTGGCACTTGCACATACCCCATCAAGTACCCGTGGGAACAAACTTGCTGTTTTGATGGTAGACGCATAATGCATGTTGCAAATGGCCCTATTCAATACTGTGCTAATAAAATTGGTTAACCACTAAAACGGCGGTTTTTTGTTTATATCCTTGGGAAAGAAATGGATTCGAGGGCTCAAATTTTCAATGACAATGAGAAAAATACGGCCTATCATCTGATTCAAATCGAACTACTTCGGTAAATCCGGGGGGTCCCAAAGACGATCGGAATACGCCCCTTTAACAGTACCCAATTCTTAGACCTCCTGTATTTCATATCTGCCCTCGCCTCAAAACAACAGCTTACCATTTTTAAACAAAGGTACCGACGAACATACGGTTGGGGTGGGAGGCACGTCCCCCGCCCTGGCTCCGCCACTGATTCCTTAATTTTCACATATGATATCGGCAGTTAAGTTGACCCGCTCTGCCCGATAAAAATAAATTTATCTGAGCCCTTGTTGAGTGGTCTTTGTTTTATAGTTTGTGGGTCTTTGTTTTTTATAGCTGATGGGGGTCTTTGTTTTATAGTTGAGGGGGTCTTGTTTTATGTTGAGGGGTCTTTGTGTTTATAATTGAGGGTCTTTGTGTTATAGTTGAGGAGGTCTTGTTTTCTAGTTAGTGCGTCTTGTTTTCTATTGAGGCTTTTTGTAATAGTTGAGTCTTTGTGTTAGTTAGTTTTCTGGTGGTATAGTGGTAATTTCTGGTTATAGTTGAGGGGCGTGTGGGTAAATATGTAGAGTCTTTGTGTAGTTGAGGGGCTTGTTTTTCATATTGAGGTTTCTTTTGTTTTTTAATATGAGGGGGTCTTGTTTTATAGTTAGGTATGTCTTTTTTATAGTTGAGGGGTCCTTTGTTTATATTATGGTCCTTTTTTTATAGTTAGGGCTCGCAGGTCTTTGGTCTGGTCTTGTTTTTATAGTCACCCCCAGGACTTACGTAACACGCATGATTTGATACAATAGTGACGGATACTGGCTAAGATACACGTAAGTGAAAAACGTTATCATTGAAGTGGTAAATGTTTTGCCCACTGTTATATGATCCTCAAAATTTTGGATTAAAATCTTGTCTCAATTTTTTTTGAAAAGATTCTCACAGGAAATACTTTGTTTACTAAAAAGGAGAAGGGGAATCCCCTCATGTTTAGTTTGTGACAAGGTGGCCCTATTAGATTGCACAATAGGTGGAAGTGGGATTCCCCAAGATGTAACTTAGAAACTGAGTCACCCCCCTTGTTTATGCTTTAAGATCAAGACATTGCAAGATCTGGGAATCCACCATAAAGTTATTATATGTGAAGTGATGTACCTCACGGGATGTAATTTATGTGAATTCCAATTGGTCATTGTGCTAAGTTATGTTTATTCATGATTCTGTTGTAATAGTTTTTTAATACTTGGGAACTTTGTGAAGTCCGTATATATTGGAGATTTGAGTAAGTCTCTGGGCAAGAATCCACTATAACAAGGAGCTTAGAATTATAGCTATGTTTAAAGTACCTAGTGACAGGATTTATAATGCCATGTGAGCGATGTCGCTGTAATTATTCTACTGTCTCTTTGAATCCAAAAGTGCTGCAATCAAAATAGGATTCCAGTTGGTTGGACAGATAGAAACAATCGGTTTGTTTTACGATTATCTTGCGTAGGATATACTGTGAATATTAGTGTCGTCGAGGGAGTTATTTACCTATCGTCTTGACGGCTGGACAAAGTTATCTTCGGACTGAGAAGATTTCCAATGGAATCTTAATTAGCTGTACTTTGCATGCTGTCATTTTGGATCTTCGCTGTGAGAGTACATCTTTGAATTGCAACGCTTCTTGTGGACATAGTGAACATTCTGGTGAACCATAAGTTAAACTCATTTGTGGTATTTGATATATGTATTGTGTTTTTGGACATATCAAATTCTTGATCCAATCTGATTAAATCATTAAAATCTGTTTATATTACATAAAATTCAGCTCACTTGTGCACAAGGCTCATTTATTTGTGGTTTGAAAGGGAATTGCCGTAGACGTCCACGAGACACCATAACATCACTGAAAGTTGATTCTAGAGTGATTTTTTCCCGCTTGAACATGATAGTGCAACCCGATAATAAAAATCTTCTTAAGTCCTTCCCGGGGGGGGGGGGGGGTTCCACTCCCAAATGGTCGTTTTTTTACTAAAAGTGTTAGGAATGCCATATTTACTTGATTTTTGTGTCTAACTATACATTTTTTCGGAATAAGAAATTCCACTAACTATGTTTACATTCCAAAAATCTGCTAAAATGATCTCTTCCGGGGTTGCCACTCCGGGACAGGGCATTTTAATGAAAGGATTGGTATGTCCAATTAACCTAATTTTATGGTTCAATTACACAATTTCTTACATATGAACCTCACCGACTATTTTAATGTCCCCCAAAATGCCCAAAGTGCTGTTCCGGGGTGCTCAAAAAAATGGGGGGGGGGTTTCTTAAAGCGTCAGGATGTCATATTTACGTGATATAGGGGTCTAATTATACATTTCCGACTATGAGAAGTTCATTTAAACTATTTTTAAAATATGCTCAAAATGTTTTCCGTGGGTGAAAGAAATGGTTATTTGAATTTCTCACTAGCTGCACATGTATATTTAACATCTTAAATCAGTAAATAGGACATTCCTAACCTTTTTAGTAAATCACCTCTCCCCCCGGAACAGCACTGTGGGTACCCCCAGAACAGCAATTTTGGACTTTTTTGGGGACTTAGAAAGGTTCAGTTTAATTCCTGATGTTAAAAAATGGTTAATTTTGTCATATACAGTATATATGTTAATTGGATGTTCCTAACCATTCATTAAAATACTTAAATCTTCCTTCCCGGAGTGGCACCCCGGAAAAGCATTTTAAGCATAGCTTTAATATATTTAAAAAAAAATAGTTTATTTTATTTCTCATTCCCGAGGATTTATAATTAGACACCTAAATCACATAACTATGACATCCCTAACCTCTTAGTTAAAACAAAGCCCTTTTGAGAGTGACACCCCCGGAAAAGCAGCGAGTAATCATGACACGCACATGCGAAACTAAGATTTATTTGCGCAGTCCCGTAACCGTATCCGTATCCGTGACCTTGGTCAAACCTCTCTATTAATTCTGATATTTACTGTCATTCTATTTGGGGAGTATTTTTAGGTTTCAAATGGAAACTTTGACCGGAACTGTATCACTAGGTTGTTTACATCCCACTTCAGGTACGTTAACAGAATTCAACCGACTAATGGCATGATACAACAGATGCCTTTTTGAAGTTCTTGCTGTGAAGGTAGGTTTTCTAATTTGAAAGAATTAGAAAGGGTCGGGCTGGCCGTGGGAAAGTAATCATAGTCCGCAGTATCATACTAATCATATAATAAATAATATATTGGCTTTTATAAGCGCCATTTCATCAAGATCACACAGCGCTGTTGCCTATTATTATTCCGGGCTCCATAACACATCGAATAAGCTCCAACGTTCCGGCCTGTGGAGCCCGAAGACTATATCTCCTGCCAAATCGGCATTTGACTAAATCAAGTGGAGAAATTCGCTGAATGGGGCGGCCGTTTCAGAATACGCTTTATTTGAAAATTGTCACATTCTGTTTCGCATTGATTTTTTTTTCGCCAAATTTTGTAATTGTCCGACTTTTAAATGCGCTTCTTCATAAAAATTCGGAACAAGCTGTAATATGTTAATTAGTGGGGGTCACATGGGTCCTCCACCCCTTGGGCACTTATAACGGAAGTCCTCTGAGAATTATTTTTTGAAAAATTAACACTAAGTGCCCAGAGGGTGGGGGGGGTTCCATAGCTTACCCAATCATTTGATTTTTTCGATTTCCGGTTACGAAATCATAATTTTTCAAGGATGTTTTTGGCTAATTGTCTGATTTATTAATACGATTCTCATGATACTAAAAAAAATCAATCCGCCCACGGCTTCATATCTATAATTAGGTGCGGGGTCCTAGGAACCCCCCCCCCCCCCCTTGGGCACTCACGGAAGTGAAAAAATCAATATATTTTTACTACTTAAACATTAAAGTAATTAAATCTTGGGATTTATTTGCTTAGATATATACCTTAGTAGGCAATTAATTAATAATTAATAATACTTAAATCAAATAACCCTTTATATGCTGATGCATCAATTTTAATTTGGTCTTGACTTGCTTTCACTGTGTAATCTATGGAAAAATAAGATGATTTGAAGTTTCTGAGAAAAATACAGATGGTATAAAATTTGTCTATATTTGCAATGATTATTTTAATTGGTTATTCTAGAGTAATACTACTGAATTAATTTGGTTCAAAACCTATCTTGGGTTGCGTTGAGGAGGGAAAATGGGCGAAACCACTCCTTTTCGGAGAGTGACAATTTCAATTGGCCATAGTCCATAGGTCAAAGTTCGGATTTCAATTTTTATGTGGGTATGTGGTTCTTTACTTTACCCCCATTTACTTGTGTTAGTGGCATGATCAAACTCCCATGGTAAAGTGTTATCCTGGGTTGGGTCCTAGGAACCCCCCCTGGCACTAACGGAAGTTTTGTTTAGCTTGGGCACCTAAATGTTAAGAACCATAGCCAATCGTTTTGCTAAAATATGTGGCATCATATACATTTAAAAAAAAATAGTAACGTAAAAAATACAGTAACCTTTTTATCTTTTCATCCGCTGCAACAACCATTTCACAGGGATTCGTTTACGAATTCATCCACCTCATATGCTCGTCCCCTATATTTTTGGGCTGCGACAATTGGATATAATAGGGTGAATCACTTCGGGTGTAATCGGTATTATAATGATAAGCCGATCACAATAGGAGTTTGACGTCTCGTCCAAGTAAAAATTAGGATTGACACAAAAAAGGAATGGTCTGTCGTACACAGTGGCGTAACTACCTTTTTCAGAATGGGGGGGGGGCAGAAGGGGTGCCAATGCCATTTTTTGAGGGGGCTACTTTGGGTCCGTCTCCATAGACAACGGTACAAAAAGTCATTCATTTTGGGGGGGTGCACAGCGGGGGGGGGCAAGGGTTTCGTTTGGGGGGGGGCTGCGCCCCCCCTGCCCCCACGCTGGTTACGCCACTGTCGTACATTTGCAAACGTTTCATGAAATAAAAGCATGATGCATAGGCCTATAGTATATGGTATATTATGAGTTAAAAATTCACTTACATTCACTCATCATCGTCTGATTCCGATTCACTTGATTAGGATTTGATTTATGTCAATATCAACAATATTCTCCTTGCTCCATTAAGACTCTATCCCAATAACCATGTTGTATTGCATTTTTCTAATCTATTTCGGTGACTTTTGTTGAGCATCCTCGAACAGTTTTTTGTTAAAGTTCCTTGTTATGTTTGGCAACATAAGCTTTTATTTGTGACCAAATGAGTTCTATTGGGTTAAGATCCGGGTGATAAGGAGAAGACGAACTATTTCTTGGCCATATGCTTTGGCCAGATCTCTCTTCTGTACCTTGTTGTGTTGCTTATATATTTTGGAATTTGCATTGTCGAAAATTTAACATTTGGAGGGGGGAGCCATCGTTCATATCTGCTTTTGTACTGTTCATATTTGGTATTTTTCTGCTTTAACGGTATGATAACTGCGTTATCCATTATTATTATTGATTTTCTTGGATGTTCGGAAAACCTTGTTTCTCAAGCGATTCTTCAAAATGTTTCTCGTTTTCTCATCGTGGTAGTCACACGTATTTTGAACCAAAGTTTAATCAGCTTGTGGTACGATTCCGTCACAACTTCCGGCAATGGACGATGATTAAGCGCTGGCCTTTTCCAATAGGGTGGCAATACCCCCCCCACCCTTCCCATCTTTGTCAATCCAACATTTTGACGGAGTGTGATGGGCATTTATCCATTGTTCGTCCTAGATCAATAATTTTGGATTGCACTTTATTTCTCCGAATCTTTCTCATTTTCCTGAGATATTGGTGTCTGAGAACAAGATTTGTGGCTTTTCAATCCGAAATTTCCTTCCATTTTGCTTCTGAAACTTAAAACCGATAGTCTTGAGAAACTTCCACAATGTTGTCCTTCCACCATGAAATTTGAGGTCTATACCACCAGTGCTAATAAAGTTTAATCCAGGGTTGGGAATTCACCCGTTGATAAAAACTGGTGAATTTCCCTAATGATCTCCCTGTCGATCAAAGTCGTCAATGTGGACTTTATTGGCGGCACATTTTGGTTCACTTGCTTTCTACGGCTTCAACAGCCTGGTTTTTTGTTTGCGACATATTTCCAGTACCCCGTCCATCGTTCATTTACTGTTTCAAGCTGATTGCTGAACCCTCAGATTTTTCTCCTTCCAAAGAAATGTTTTAGTTTGACAGAACATCACGGACATCATCGTATATGTTGTTGGGTGCCAGGCTATACTTGTAGCAGTGAACTGGTGTTCACCGGCTTTAACATTTACTATATTTTGCAAAATAAATTCTTGCGTTCTTCATGCTTTCTATCTGTAGTCAAAAAACGTACAACCAGTTGAGCGATTTTTCATGGAGAACTCTCTGTGCTATTCATATATTTTCTTTTTGTAATACATTCCTTTTTTTTTAATTTGAATTTAAAGAATGCATGTTTGCAATAAAATTGATTAACGCGTTTAAAAGTCAGCTGCAGAAGTGAAAGTACACAATGTGAAAGATCGAACAATTTACACGCTAGAGTAACCCAAAGGGAGTGCTCTTGGTTTTTTACGTTCGCTTTGGGATTTGCAACATATTCTCCATTATTACACATTTGGAATAAATGTCAGGGAACACCATGACGTAATCATTCTGTGGTGAGCGGGTGGGAGAGGGTACTGGGGGGTCCGCACTCAATCTTTGCCCCCGGCCCCAAAAGCGATCAGGAAAATAAATTTGTAGATTGACAGTACGTGTTCACCTGTCAAAATTATTTTAGTGATTCCCCAAAGTTAAATGGTTCCCTCGCCTGGTCCTCCTCCCCAAATGAACATGTCTGCTTACATCATTGGTAAGACTGTAAAATGAAACCAGATCTCAAAAAAAAAATAATACTTAATGAAATATAATTTTTGGGACTTGAAGCAACAATTCGCAGCATTCTTTTCCAAATTGCTTGATTTCCACGTTAAAACCTCTAAAAAGACATGATGCATGGGCTGGATAACAGATAAGCATTAAAATTTTCCAGTTTATATATATCCCTGTTAATTTCATTGAATCTAAAAGTATTCTACATTATCATTCAACACGTGTCCTGAGTGCATTTATACGGCGCCAAAGAAATCAACCAGTTAATTTATTCTGAAGCTCTCACGCGGCATAGGAATGTATCCCATGTGTATACAGTCTTGTGCAATTTGTTCGGTGTCAGAAACTGATACCTTCACAAAAAATAACGGTAGCCTTTGAATGACTTGATCGATTTTAAAAATTAAAATTATTGTAAAGCTGATTCAGCAGACTATCTAATACAGGAGTTAATTTGAAGAAAGTCGTTAATGTTTGTTCATACAAAAAATCCCTCATTTGGTGTACTTTTTCTTACTCACCCCTGTACGTATACTACGTGTACATAATTATATCGCCTAGCAGATTCTTGTACATACTCTTTCAATGTTCTAGCTATTATTTGTTTAATTTTGAAGACATTCAATTGCACCTGCATAACGCAAGGAAAAATATTGATGGCCGGCCCTTCTTTAAATCCAACTTGCCTGGCAGCGATCATTATGCTACTTTCATTTAATCCTCTAAGACGATTTTTAAAATCAATGATTTGTTGTGACGCTTTATTATTGTTCCTCAACATCCAGCTTATACCTCCATGCAATGAGGGGGGTGGGGGGCAATGAGGTGGATCGACTATAAACATTACTGTACAACTCTTTGGAAAAATGACGTGTATTTTGGCTAAGTTCTGTGTCAATTATATGTAATTTTAGATTTCTGTAGTAGATATCAAAAGAAAATAATTTTCACTGTAGTTGGTGTAACGCAATGCTCAACGGAATTTTCCGTCTTTTGCCCAATTTTTGCGTGGTTTTGAACAAATCTTTTGTCTCTCAACACTACCTGCATAAGGTGGGGGGGGTTCGTAGGGAACCATTTTTTTGTTTTCAGCCGGCTGATTTTTTAACGCTGCATTATTTGGTTTATATGTTTTGCATTTGTCTAACTTTTAGTGTGCGCTTGCATTGGTGCAAAACAAATTCAAATTCCGCGCGTCGTTTTTGCGTTTAATTAGCATGGTCCTAGGAGCCCCCCCTTATGCAACTACGAAGTAACCCAGACAAAAATGAAAATCTATGGAAATCAGGGATAATTATTTTTTTCTGATTTTCATATTGCATACTCCTGTGTCATAACAAATATAATTAATTAAAAAATCTTGCAAAGTATAGTAGGCCATTGGTCCATAATATGTTATATACCGTGTGTCCCCAAAAAACCGCAACACTTGGTGGTAGCACCATAAGGTTTTGAACAAAAGCACGTAACTACTTATTGTTTGTTGTAAGCTAAGATGGGAATGTTAGCTAATGATCTCTGAAAATTCATCAAGTAGAGTCCATATTTTTTTAAGATATGACCCCAGAAGTCAAGTACCTGTATGACCCTTTAACCAAATTGAGGCGCTATTAACTATAATACGGACTTTACGTTTTGACGCCCAGAACCAACCAAATATGAAGCTCTAAGGCCCAACCACCTTTTCCCCTTTTTTTAAAGATAAGGTTATGCACAAATATTAAAAAATGGTTTTTGCCACTTAAATCGTACTGGAATCACTTTTTTAAATCTTTATTTCAGTATTTTAAATGTATTTATGGTTCCCTATTATGAAGCACAATCTGGAAAATTCCTTCGGGAAAGTAAATTTTTTATTTTAGGCCGGAGAATTTTTTTGTCGCGACATAAAAATCGATTTTGAATCGATACAACCAATAATTTGTTAAGGGGTGGGGCAAATATAACGCTCCCCCTTACACACAAATTACCTTAAGTGTCAATCTGGCTATCAAAAAGTTATTATCTTTCAATATTTGTTAACGCATGCCTACGGCGATAACATTCATATATAAGCAGTAGAATTTGCTCTGGCACTGAATTTCGGGGTAGGTCGTAGGCTCGATCCTGTTTGCAACTTATTACGCTTATTCCCATGTAGTTTTTACTTTCTGTAATGATTAAATCAATAAACATTTCAGGGGATTCGAACCAGTAATAGGCCAGATTTTATAGTTCCGTAGACTTTTCATATGGGTTGCACAAAAGTTTACAAGATGTTTTGATGGCTTCTTGCACATTGACTCCTGATTTTCCAATCGCGATGATTGTATACCTCGGTCATCCTTGCTATTTGAGATAGGAAGGTTTAAATAATAGGGTAAAATTGGTAATGTTTTATATTATGGTTAATAGATGTATAGGCATGCTCATCGGTCTGGTATAAGAACGCGTTCTTCAAAATTGACGTCGCCACCAACATGTTTGGTGGACAAGTGCATACATTCCAGGACTACAATACATTAGGGGCTCTCAATCGATCCATGTTTAGCGATTCACAGGGATCATGACAGGTGAATGGATTGTGGTATTTTTTGGTTTTTTTCTGTGAATCGTCTATGTTCCACCAACATGGCTGGCTATTGATACGGTCTATAGAAAACTTTAAACATTTTGTGTAGACTCTTTTGGCAAGGACATATGGGTTCTACATGCAGTCATTATGACCCTTGTTCCGTAGCCTCAAGTTAAAGGTGCAACTGAGATTTCCAGATCCATTATTGTGTCACAGTATATAGTATATTTAATATTAACATCAATAATTTCTTGTCTTAAAAATTGAAAACAAGAGGTGACTTTTGATTCAATATAAAAGAGACAAATTTCGTATTTGCCCCAATACGAACTTAGAAACTTCACCATTTTTGCGCCCCAAAGAATATGCTCCAGCCTAATCCGTTCAAACAGGAACAATTTTGATGGAAGTTTGCATCAATGTAAAAATCAGGGCCTTTTAGCTTTTGACACTGGATATGTGAACTCGCTTGCATAGCATGGTACATTTATCTCGTCTTACCAAGGGGTGGGGGGGGGGGGGGGTTACCACCCCCCTCTGAACTTTGCTCGGTGCGCTAAAATGCCAAAAGCTTGCGTAAAAAGCTTCCGGGTAATCGTTTTTTCATCCTACCCGTTCTTTTTAGCGAAAAAATTAAATGGGGCAAAGTCGTTACGGTGGTGGTTGCCACACAAGAATATTTTGTGGTACTTTTTGAAATTAT